>CM032330.1:3881254-3983754 GCA_019022515.1 Quercus aquifolioides | reverse complement strand
TATTTCTCTTATAATATATAGTATTATATTAAAGCTGAAGTAGAGATAAAATTAAGTTGAATCCAAATTATTTTTCAATTAATTACAAAAAAAAAAAAATGTTAGGACTTGTACCAACAGTTTTAAAAGTACCAATGTAGCTCACCCCGGGCTATTGTCTCACTTTTTGGCCAGCAGTTAAAATCGCAAGCATTAAAAGCATCGAGATAGCCCAATCGAGTCTATATCGACACTTTCTAGACTTATAGCGGCGGTTTTAAAATGCCGGTATAGGTCAATTTTTTGTAATGGTTGGAGTTTAATTTTGCATCATGTATCTTAATTTTGGTGCCAAAGGTAGGGACCACAATAATTATACTCATCTCATAAATTTTTTTTTTTTTTTTTTTTTGGGTTTCCCACGGAATATCCAAGCCAGCTTACATGCACATCGACTAATCCCCGCTCGCAGTGGGAGCCTACCACTAGTTACAAGGTATTGAAACTGCTGGGACTCGAACTGGGGAGCAAACCCAGTCGAACCCCAGAGCCTTATCCAGTGGTGGACAAGCCACTAGGCCACACATGGTGGTTCTCATAAATAATATCAACTCATTGTCTCTCCATCAATCTCAATAAAATATTTATTACTCTTAACTATTTTCTTTTTCTTTTTCTTTTTCTTTTTCTTTGTTCTTTGTTCTTTTAATTAGTACAGTAATTTAAATTAAGTCTGATACACCAATTTCATGATAAAATAGGGGGTACATCATTGAATTGCACCATCAAATCAATCCTTGCATCATTTTGGTAAGATAATCTTTTCAATATCAATTTTACATGTTTCTCTTTCTCTAATATTTTGTACTTCTTGATTTTGGTTTGATGTCAAATGCCCAAAAATTACCCATTTATTTGAAAAGTTTATGGCAATATGAGACAGTATAAAAGCACCTTGGATGGTGTTTGTTTTTGCAAGGAGTGTAATTTGTGGTCTATATTAAATGCAATCATGCATGTATGCATGGGTTACGAGCTAGTACTTTATTATGATTACAAAAATTACCCCTTTCCCTTTTGTATTTTTTATGTACACACAGTGAAAACTAGTGCCTATTTGGTAAGAGATTTTTAGTAATATTGTTTGTATTTTTTGAAAATATATATAGGTAAAGAATATATAAAAATACGTGTAATATTGTTTAAACACTGAAAACTATTGTTTAAATAACCGTAACAACGGCCCTAATCTCACAAACTCCTGTGTTTGGATATCCTAATTTAAGTTTCTTGATGGTTTGATTAGACAGACTCAAGTTTTTAAATTCGAGAAGGCCCAATTTAAAGAAATGTGGACAGCGAAATTTTCCAGGCCCAATTGTAAATTTGGAAGAACTGGAAAATGCATGGGCAGATGTGCTAAGTTGAGAGATGAAAAGAAAATCACCGGCACAACTACAAAACCAAATACCAAGGAAAGGACAAAAGAGAAATGGTTGTTAAAAAGAGTAAAAGTGAAAAAAGTGGAGGGTAAATTCCATTAATTTAGGCTTTAGTATATGGTTAATTGCTAGGCCCATTGCAAGCAATGCAGTCAGCAAGCTGGCGATTGTTGTGCAAATGATTTTTTTTCTTTTTCTTTTTTCTTTCTCCTTGCCATTGTTGTGCAATTGATTCCGTTGACAAAGACTTCTTTTTTTTTTTATGGGAACAAAGACTTCTTTTATATTAAGCTTATTAAGCTTTTCCCTACTCCAATCCTCCACACACACACACACAAAAAAAGAGAAAAAAGAAAAAAAGAAAGAAAGAAAGAAGAAGAAGAAGAAGAAGAAGAAGAAGAAGGAAGGTATGCTAGACTTATGACTTATGACTTATGACTTATGAGAGGACCCAAGTGGGCAAGTGGGGATCCACAAATGCTCCCTCATGCTAGTTAAATCATAGCCTTACATTAATCTCACCCAAGAAGTTAGCAAAAATGATTTTTTATAAACAACACTTTTATTAACAAAAGAACCATAAATATCAGGTAAGAGACTAAAACTCTAGCTTGCTCAAGAACTAATGTATTGCAAAAAATAGGAGCAGAGTCAAGAACAAAACAACCTGAGTACTTGTTTTTTAAAGACTATAAAGGTAAAACATGAGCAACTTGATTTGTTTCTCTAGAATCTCATTTAAACTGAATAAACTGACAAAGAGCAACTCAAGTGCAAACTTAATAGAGTTATCAACAATAATAATATTAAACCATACCAATGTTACATTCTGCTTTCCGGATTGCATAATATGACTTTAAGGACTAAACTACAAACTTGGATAGTGTTTTATTAAGCTTCATGTAATCTTGTCGAATCATTTTCAAAATTGAGATTATATTATGTGAATATAATTTTAGTCATTATATCATGGGCCATTCCCAAACTCTCTAAAGCTAAAATAATTTAAATAGTGGGACCAAAATTCACAACACTGTCTCTCATGACATCACCTCACTAAAAAGTTGACAAATTTCTTTTATGCTTTAATCTTTTATCACATTAACCTTTAGCATATAATTAACTTTGTATGTTACAAAAAATTGAGATTATATTATGTGAATATAATTTTAGCCATTATATCATGGGCCATTCCCAAACTCTCAAAAGCTAAAATAATTTAAATAGTGGGACCAAAATTCACAACACTGTCTCTCATGACATCACGTCACTAAAAAGTTGACAAATTTCTTTTATGCTTTAATCTTTTATCACATTAACCTTTAGCATATAATTAACAACGTTACAAAAAACCGAAGGAGAAGTTCAATAAAGGTCACCTTCTCTTTTTCACTTTCTTTGGATTTATCAAAGTGAGAAATACTGTTTGTTTCGCTGAAAAATCTTCTATAAAGATAATTTTTTTCATTTTTCAGTGTTTGGTAGCATAAAAAAAAATGGTCAACGAAAAACTATCGTTAGTCAACGAAAAACTCTTATAAAAATAAGGCTTATTTTCTATAGGTTTTTTTCCAAAAAAAAAATTTGGAAAACATTCTCTCTCTCTCTCACACAGTACATAACTCTTATAAATGTTATCTTCTTTTGACCTAGGAAAAAATATTTTTTTTCACTCATTCAACCTTTTTCACAGTAAACTCTCTCACTTCTTCTCCTCCCTTTATTTTTTCTCTCTTCTCACACCCTCACTATCACCCCTTCTGGCCTCTTCTCTTCCCACAAACTTCTCTCTCTATCTACCTTTCTTCTCTTTTTTCTCCCTATTTGTTATCCACTCTATAACACCATTCTTTAAGAAGGTTTGTATTTTTTTTCTCCTCACAAATTGGTCAACGGTTCTATAACAATTTTTGGTATATTTATCAAACTATTTGTACTTGATTAGTTTGCCAGTAAAACTATTTGGCCTATGTGACATTTTGAACTATTTAAAATGGAACAAATTGGTCAACGGTTCTATAACAATTTTTGGTATATTTATCAAACTATTTGTACTAGATTAGTTTGCCAGTAAAACTATTTGGCCTATGTGACATTTTGAATTATTTAAAATGGAACTTAAGGTTATAATGGTTATTTTGAATGATGAGAAGTGTGGGTTTTAATTTAATTGTTACAGTTAGGACAAGAATGTATTCCATTTGTTCCAAAGGACTTTCAAAGCTCAAGCCAAAATTAACTTTTCATGTAGCAAAGTAAAAGCAAAATACGACAAAAATGGCCTCCACCTATTGGATTCTTTTTCTTGTAGTTTTTTTAAGATACAAGCAAATTAATTTTTAATTTTTGGTTGTTGGGCATTCACATCAAAGTTACTAAAAAATATAGGTTTTTTAGTAACTGAAAACACTACTTTATCTATTTTAACATTTCACTTTATAATTTACCTAACATCAAAAGTTTTATTTTAACATTCCACACATTAAAATAATATAAACAACACATTAAAATAATATATCTAACACAATAAGAGCATTAACAGCAATGGAGCTAAAAATTTAGCTTTTTAGCTCCACCAAAAGTTACTTTATCTATTTTGCCTACACACATGCTACAGCAGTGGATCTATTTTAGCTTTCAACACAATAAAATAATATAAACATCACAATAAAATAATATAACCACTACAATAAAATAATATATCTCACTACCCAAAAAACATCCACAGCACCAACCACAACCACCTCTACCATCAGCCACAGCCACAACCACCACCACCACCAGTCCACAGCAAAAAAAAAAACCACCAACCCAAATCTCCAATCTTTTTCCTCAACCCAGACCAAACAAAATCACCAATCACAAACAAAATAAAAAATCACCAATCACAAACAAGCACAACGTCGATGAGCTAGGTCGGCAGAAGGAATGGGTCGGCGAGCTCCATGGGTTTCCCAATCAGGTACCCAATATCCACGAGCAAGCACAACCACAGCAATAACCACTCCGATCCACGAGCAAGCACTCCGATCCACGAGGCCGAAGCACAACCACGACCCAGCGGCAGAGTGGAGGTGAGGGAAGTAGAGCACCAACCGTTTTGACCTGAAGTGGATCGGCGGAAAAGATGTGGGTCTAAGGCTAATCGGCGGCTTGGGACGGTTGATGGGTCGGTGACGTCGAGCTTCGGTGGCGGCGACGTTGAGGATGAGTTAGGCCAGCGGCGGTGAATGAGTGAGCTTGAGAGAGTTTGCTTGAAAGAGTTTTGAGAGATGAGATGAGAGCTTTCAGATGGAGTGACTGAGAGAGAGAGAGAGGCAAGGTTAAGGGTCGTCAATGAGCCGAGTCAGGCTGGCCCGACCCGTTTTACTTGGCCCAAGGGCACAATGGGCTGGGCATAATGGGCTATTAACTAGTTAACGGGCCGGGTCGGGCTGGGCCGAAAGAGAAAACCCCAGCCCACGACCCTACCCATGGGCAATGCCCATTTTGTCTTTAACGGGCTAGGCTACTAGGTTATGCCTAATGGGCTACCCATGAGATTGTATTAGCATATTATTTTATTATTTTTAGAAATAAATAATCAAATTTTAATAAGGGAATAATCAATCTAGTTTTTTTTAAAGGAAAGAATCAAAGAATTTAATACTTAATTACAATTTTTTTTATAGTCAAATCTATTTAAACTTTTGTTTTGTTGATGGAAACTTATTTAATTTTTTTTAATTAAGGCTTCAAATAGTTTTTTATTTTTATCTTTAATAAAAAAAATCAAATGGTTAATTCAAATTTGCTAGACTACTAAACAAATATATATTTAGTAAACTAAGTTTAGCACAATTACTTTAAGTATCTTAGTGGTTGTGAGAGTTCTCTAAAGAAATTCTATTACAATATCTCAAGATCAATCCTTCATACACTTCCTATATATTTTTGTTAAAAATTGTAAGTTATTGGACTGGGCAACGGGTTGGGCCAACAGGCTGGGTTACTGGGCTAGCCCACCGGGTGCCTATGGGCATAAAAACTAGCCCACGGCCTAACCCACTGGGCTAGTGGGCTACCCATGGGCCTCAATAACAACGGGCCGGGCTGCCCATTAGCTCGATGGGCTGCTGGGTTTTTGGGTCGGGCCATGGGCCATGGGCTATTTGATGACCCTTAGGCACGGTGTGAGTTTTTATTATTTTAATCGGGCCGGGAGTAAAATAATATTTTTTTTGTTTAGCTCTCATGAACAGTACACATTTATCTATAGATGTGCACTGTAGCAATGGAGCATGATTTTGGTGTTTGAGGAGCTAAAATATAGCAATATAGCACCACTGCTGTGAGTGCTCTAAACAACAACTACAATTATTAACACATTAAAATACTATTTTTTTAACATCCTACATTAAAAAATATATATTTGTTTTGAGTTTAAGCTACAATGAGCTGCTATCCCTAGCAACTCATTGTAGCTCAAACTAATTTTTTTTTTTTTTTTTTTGAGTTTAGCTTCTTTGCTGTAGAAACAGTTTAGGAGAATTGGTTGCTAAATTGAATTTTTAGTCAATTTAGCAACCTTGTTGGGATGCTCTTATAGAATAATTTTAATTGACCAAACATCATAAAATTAAAATACTATTGAATTTTGTTATTAAAAAAAAAAAGCCAATTAATTCTTGGGCTTTGGTTTCTTAGGTATGTTTAGATTAGTGTTTTAAACTTATTGGAGCATTCACATTGGGTGATACAAAACTCTTAGAGCATTAGCATTGGGGGTGTAAAAAACCCCCCAAGTTGCAACTTTACAACACAAACCACTAAAAACATGCAATATAAAAAATTATACCCTCTAGCTACAATAAAGTTGCTAGTTATACGAAAGTGAATCCACATCCCAGTTTGTAAAAAAGTATTTATTTTACAATTAAAAAATTACTTTATCTATTTTGCCAAACTATTTTACAACTCACACAACATTCCAGTTTTTATTTTTACATATAACTCATTAAAATAATATAAACTATCCTATTAACTCATTCTTTCTCTCTTCTCCCATCTCTTTCTTCCATTTTTTTTTGTACTTTTATATATTTTTATATTTACTTTTATGTTTAGCATTCATTAATGGTAGGTTGTATATATACAAACCTTCTATTCATAGTTGCTAAAAAATTTTAGCAACCCACACCCAAGTATAACTTAATTTGAGCGAGTGAGTTGCTAAAATAGCAATTAGAGGGGTTTTACACTCCCTAATGCTAATGCTCACTGTTCAACGTTGGGAAACTTAATTTTTTTTTTTTTTACTCTTCTCTCTCTCTCTCTCTCTCTCTCTCTTGTGACTCTCCCTTTTCTCTCTCTATTCACTTTGTTTCTCTCTTCTTTCTCTTTCTCAGATCAAATTTTTGGTTGGGTTGATCAGTGGTTGCTGGATTGGGATTTGTGGTGGGTTTCGGTGGTTGTTGGGTTGGTTTCGGTTGTGGCTGTGTTGGCTTCGATGGTGGCTGGGTTGGCTTCGATGGTGAGTTCTGATGGTTGTTAGGTTGGTTTAATTGGTGGGTTTCGATGGTGGTCGTTCCAGTGGTTTCGGTGGTGGTTGTTCCAGTGATTCAGTTGGGTGGTTGGTTCAAAAGGGTGGTTCGGGTGGTGGTTTTTTTATTTTTTTTTTTAGTCTGGTGGTGTTTCAATGGTGTGAGGGTTTGATGGAGGAAGATGGGGGAGAAGAGTGGTTGTGTGGGTTTGATGGAGGAAGAGAAGGAAGAGAGAAATAGAGGAGAAATGTGACTATGTGGGTTTAATGGAGGAAGAGAGGGAAGAAAGAGATGAGGGAGAAGAGAGAGAATTGAATTGTTTATATTATTTAATAGTGTATTTTATATTATTTTAATAAGTTGTATGTAAAAATAGAAACTAAGATGTTCGGTAAGTTGTAAAATGAGATAGTAAAATAGATAAAGTAAGTTTTTAGGGTGTAAAATAGAGACTTTTTTACATCCCCAGATGCGAATGCTCTTACAGATGCAAAATGCATAACACTATTGACATAAATACACAAAAACCTAGCTCCATTAGATGATGCATTTTGCATCTAAATTTGCATGCTTACCACATACTAGTATTATGTAAACATACATAATACCATAGCATCATTCTTTAGCAAATTAATTCTTTTTATATTATCTCTTCTTTCTTTGCCCTGCTCTCTCCTTGCTATGGTGCAAGAGCATTCACATCAATTTGTCTAAATTATTATGTCTATTTTAGCATAAAACTCTACTTTTTCTATTTTACATACCCACTGTATATAACACCATAAGACATGGGAGAATGCGTAAGTGGTTGAATCTAGACTCTACACGTGGAGCAGCTGTGAGGCAAGGGAGAGTAGGTGATGGCTAAGAGATTTTGTCTTGGTTAGTGTTGAAGGCATGGCTGCCTTGGGAAGGAAATAAGCTTTACACCTAACATGGTACTCAAGCACTCACAAAAAGGGAGATAGTGACCTTCTAAGGTCAGAGGCTATGAGCACACCCCTTATTAGCTGAGTGCACCATGAGTCACCTTGGGAACACGTGTACTAATCACAGTACTCCTGATATCCCTTTCAATGTCTAAGACTTGTCTCCCAAGTAGTGGCAAAACTACCTACCCACAGGTCCTAGTGCCACGTTGGCGTAGTTCTTATCCCTTAGTCAGCAGATAATATCATAGCTATGAAAAGATCAAAAAAAGAAAATATGATGATTTGACACCTGTCCTTGTATCCAACCATATTCCTTAGAGTATAAAAGGAACATGTAGCTGTACTATTAGGGCAAGAACCAAGAACCCAACCAGATATTTAGAGATGAAAGTAGGATGTTGGTAGGAGAGAGGTAACTTCATTGTAAACTGATCTCTTTCCCTTACATAATACAAGCTGAGCTGAGCAAGGATGTTTTGTTATTGCTCAAATCGTGGTTTTTTTTATCCCTTTTCTAGGGTTTTTCAGGTACATCTTATGTTGTTTTCTTAATCAGTTTCTTCTTCTTGTTTAAATGTGCGTCTTTTTCATGTCCTACCATGGCTTTCTTAATTTCTTGTTTGAGTGTCATGTCAAATCTTGCATTTTCTCGAGCTTTCTCATGTAAATGTACTGTTAGATAACTTATTTTACTTACATAAATAAGCTTAAATCTAACTTGCACATACATCCACTTTTACAAAACACACACATCAGTCCATCTATTATATCCTTCATTTTATTTAAATACTCGTATTTATTCTTTTTTTTAATATTACACATGTCCTCTCTTTCTCTCACTTTTCATTAGCATCAGGCCTTTCTTCTCTCTCTTCTCAAACACTCATTCTCCTCTCAATTTCTTAGCTCTCTTTCTCCTGCCAGATCTCACATCTCACATCTCTCTTTCTCCTCTCAAATCTCTCTTTCTCCTCTTAGATCTCTATTATCTTAACTCACTTTCTCTTCTCATATCTCTCTATTTACTCCTCTCAGATCTCTCTTTTTCCTCCTCTTTCTCCTCTCAGATCTTTCTTTCACCACTGGGTTTAGGTTTGATTTTGATTTTGGGTTCAGGTTATGGGTTTTCTGTTAATAGTTTAATTTTTCATCAATTTTGAGTTGAATTTCCATTGTTTGTAACAAGTTTTAATGGTAGTGGTGGTGGTGGTGGTGGTTGGGTGGTGGTGGGTGGATGAGATTTGTGTTTGGATATAGGCGGTGTTGAGTTGTAGAGGATCTGTGGGAAAGAACAATAGGGCGAGAGAGAGCACAAGAGGGAGAGGGGGTCTGATGAGAGCTGTACAGGTGAGAGAGAAAATATTAAAATATTGGGATACAAAGCTATAGTAAAACCATGTAAATGTACTGCAACAATTGTGTAAATTTGCACAATTATAGCCTGATTGACATGAGAGAATTTTGGAGTTGAATGTGCAAAATGGAGCACATTTTCTATTTTACATTCGCTTATATGTGAATACTCTAAGATTGTGGATAAAATAAAATAAATAAAAATTTTAATGCGATGTAATGCAAAAAAAAAAAAAAAAGGGGGGGGGAGGGGGGGGAGGGGGGAAGGGGGGGGGGGGGGATATAGTGGGGGTTGTAAAAATGATGTAAATAAATAAAATAATTTTTGATAATGCAAAATGCGTTTCTTTTTTCTTAATTATTAAGCTATGAAAATGATTTTATTTATGTTTATTTTATTAAAGTCTCATTTTTCTCGAGTGTCCCACCGGTACTAGAGTACTACATTTTCAAACTATGCAGCTTCTTTAAATGGCACTTTTTGTAGGTGCATCTTTTCAAACAATTTCATTTAAAAAAACAAAAATTAAATCATACCAAAAAATTAGGACAAGAATATAATTCTATTCATTCATCAAAAAAATATAATATAATTCCATTCATTCCCACTTCGGATTTATCCAAAGCAAAACTGAAAATGCAAACATAAATAAACGCATCGGAAACACTGAAAACAAAAACCCGAAATATGACTGGCGTGACCTCCTCCACCGATTGGACCTCTTGTTGTAGTCTTGTTATAGGAAAAACAAAAATATAATCTCCAATTAACTCAAATAATAATAATAATAATAAAATCTTTTATTACCAAAAAGAGACTATGAATTTGAATCTTGCAAATTCATTAGTATACTATATTGACCCTATGATATAAAGAGTAAAACATATAGATTTTGAAAAAAAAAAAATTATTACCGAATAAAATTAAACTTTTTTTTTTTCCGAAACACCAAAAGCAAATCAATAAGTCAATATAATAACACAGAATTTTGAGACATCATTCTTAATTGATTATAAAAAATAAACTCAATTTCTTGAAATAGAATATTAAGTAATAATGTACTGCTAAGATAACAGCATTAGTATTACAGTACAGCTCAAATTACAAACATAAATCCCCAAATTAAAATGTTAAAAAAAAAAAAAAGGTTCATAAAGCCGACCGACGTGGCCTCACCTCCTCCTAATGGATTACAACTACTTTATTACACAACAACGTACAAAAGAAGAAAAGTAAAACAATAATTAAAAACAACAAAAAAACAAAAACAAAAATTTGCAGATTGATCCACGTGACTGACCACGTGCTCATCTACCTCACTTTCCCCATCTTCAAAACTCTCAACAACACAGCCATAGTTAGCTCCAAAGTCCAACCAACATCGTCAACTCCACCCCGGCGATCCAATCGCGCACCGCCACGTCAGATATTCGAGTAGATCTTTTACTAGATAGAGATTTTCTTAAAATGAAAACATTGAAAAAGCTTTTGCTATAGAGTACATCCACAGAAGAGAAAGAAGAAGCCGAGAAAGGAGACCAAAGCGACGGACTCGAAGGCCGTGACGAGGCTCCAAACGACGTCGTCCACGATGTTCCACGACAGCAAGTTTCTGACGCCGATGCCGCCGCGTGGGGCCCAATTTCTCGGAGCGAGGTACGAGGAGAACAGGCCCGACCACCTGAGGATCGACGAGCGGCCGAAGGACAAGTACTCCGTGTCTAACCACCGGAATGCTGACGTGGCCCACGACATCTCTCTCTCTCTCTTAAATTGTCTGTCTGTCTGTATTTCTCTCTCTCTCTAGAACTAGAAATGTTCTGGGAGCATGTTGTGAAATGTGAGTGGGGAGGGATTTATGGGTCTATATATATATATATATATAGAAAGAAAAATAATGATAGTCAATTGGATGAGAAGGAGTGATAAGGTGCTTTTTGTGTGTAGATTTGAGTTTAAGTGGGGCCCACGGTTTTGGTTATCAAACAGTGGAGAGAAGAAAAGGGACAGCGGACAGCCTGGATCATATTCATGGAGTATGTTTTTGAATGTTTTGGGACTGGTGGGTGGTGAGAATTGGTTGATTGATCATTTCCATCTAAAAAAGAAAAAAAAAAATAATATATATATATATTTTTTTTTGAATAATATATATATATATATATATATATTTTGGACATATAAGAAAAGAAAATACAATAATCTAATTTATAATCAAGGCCCAAATACACAAGTCAAATCTTTGCTTTGTGGATCATAATAAGTACTAGAGTCGGTGGGAGATATGTGAAATTAGAATCCTCGTTTTTCAATTTTAGAAATAGCTCTACAGTTCTATGATGCAGATTTAAAAATCTAAACATGCATTCGGTTTTTATAGTATTTAATATGGTCCGATTTAGATAATAAAATTTTAACTCTAAAATGATTTACAATTAGTGTCACACCCTATTATACGTTAGAGTTGTTAATGGTATTCATGGGTTTATCAAAAAGTTCAAGCGTCAATGTACTACGAAATGTGAGACGATGACTTTACACATGAGCTCCTTTTTCTTCCCTTAAAAATTATATATATATATATAATTTATATCATTATTTTCTCTATATATTTTTGAAACTTTAAAGAGATCATCTTGATCTCACAGTCAAGATTTATTGTTTGTCTAGAGTATAAGTTTTATTTTTTTTAATATTTGAAAATTGATTATTTTAAAAGCTAAGTCTAAAAAAGTGAAATTTTTTAAAATAGTCTTTCAAAAAATAATACTTAGATTTTTTTTTTCTATTGATATCATTTCATTTAAAATTAGATGTTATAAAATATTTATTAGTGAAATAAAATTTCAAAATGCAGTTAAATTATATTATATTGTTTATGTACTCTATCTTTTTATTTTTGGATAATATATTATGTGTATCTTTAAATTTATGAAAAATAAATATTTTACTATAAAAATGAAGCTTTAAAAAAAAAATCAATGTCAATGAAAACAATCAAATATATGTGACCAATGAATCGGCGCAGGGCCTGCAGGCCATGAATTAGCGCCGAAACGTAGGGTGTGGTCGAGTGGGATGAGTTGGCAGTAGTGATGGACGGTTGTGATTGAAATTACATGCTTTAGAATGTGTGGAGTATGGATATATTTGCGGACAAATTTTTCTAGGATTTTCCTAAGGAAAAGTTCGGCGGCATGTAAGACAAATGTACATAGTTATTAAAGCAGCCAAAAAATTTGAAAAAAGACAATTGTTTATGGATATGATTTGAAATTTAATTTGGAGGGATATTTTCTTCTTAAAAAAAAAAAAACTTGGAGGGAAATTTAGAATCAAAACAGAATTCAAATTTTGTTCAAAAATTAGTCTACAAAATTATATTATTAGGAGGCATGACATCATGATCATATACTAAGAGCAATATGCTTATTAAATAGTATTGTGCATCATTTTGGTTTATTTGATGAGTCATCGATCATCACAAAAATATAAAATTTGTTTTTACTGTTTAATAGGGGAATTGAACTTTAATTCCCTTGGGGAGAAATTAAACAATATTTTTAAATCACAAATTTCATGACAATAAAACTAAATAGCAAAACTTAGAGACGGTACTTAGATTATGTTTCTTAAGTTTCTCTCTTAAAATTTAACTATGTAGTAGTACTTAATTAAAAAAATTCTTTCATTTCATGAGAAAAAAATCATGTGATTGAATTTTAAGAAGAGAATCTAAAAAACAGCACTTGAGTACTATACTTAAATCTTGTCCAAAACCAATTATACTATTAATTACTTTACTTATACTATTAACTTGCAATTTACACACAAATGATATGCTATATATAATCATTTAATCGATACCTATAAAAAAAAAAAAAGTTCAATTGATAAGAAAATTAATTGGATTGCATTCAAAACTAACTAAAAGAGTTATGACTTATGAATATTACAGACACTATCATAATAAGAAAATATAATTGAAGTATATCCATGGTACATGTTATCGTAGGAATGAAAAATTATAATGATAAAAAGTCAAGTTAACTATCAAGTTGCGACTTGACAAGTGGTTGAGTGAGAAGACAATGGTTGGTTTATTACTTAATGAATTTTTTTTTTTGTGTGGATGTTTTCTAATACCTAATTTTTTTTTTTCTTTTTCAAATTTGACTATGAATCACTAGGATTATATATTTTTTAATAAACAAAATAAAAATAGCTTGTTATGACACAAATGTAAAACTAATTTAACTTTGATATGCACCAAGAGTCTTGTAAGTTAATCTATAACTTCTGGTATTGTAAACAAAAACATTTATAGTTCAAAGCCTCATTTTCCTATTATAACTATTGAATTTATTAAAAACAATTTACCCTCAGCGTGCTATTTTCTCTCTCATTTTCTTGAATTTAACTTTTGACCCACACATCTCACCTTTATAGGTATCTATATAAGCAAATGTTGTAATTAGAACATTTACACATTGCTTGCACATTTAGCACAACAACAAAAAAAGAAAAAGAAAAAGAACATTTATACACTACCAAGCGGACAAAATGGCTAAATACCATTTTTAGCAAAAATATTTGGCAATCTACCACTATTTGTGAAATAATTAGGAATTTATAATTTTTTTGAAACTCGAGTTCCAGGAACTTGAATTCCATGAAAAATAGCCACCCATTTTTTTAGAGAGATGCTACGTCTACAACAATTTTACAACAAATCATAGGTGGTTAGTTGTTATTGGTTCAAATTTGAAACTAACACTAAGATTACTTTTTTGCCCCAACAATAACAACTAGTAACAACCTGCCACTTAGGATTTGTTGTAAAAATGTTGTAGACATAACATTTCTCATTTTTTTATGTAGCTAGAGTTCCATAAAAAATAGCACGGCAAACTTAAACGCTATTTTTTTTCAAAGAACTTGTGTTTCTGGAACTCTGGTTACATGGCAAACTCGAGTTTTACAAACACGAGTTCCAAAACAGTGGTACATCCATATATATTTTCAAAACAGTAGTAGATTGCCAAATATTTTGGCCAACAATGGTATTTGGCTATTTTGGCCCTACCAAGCTCGTTTATAGGATATGTTTATTTTAAATAATTTATTTTGTTTAAGAAATAGGTTAGATAAATCTTCTCCAAAAAAAATTAGATGAAAGTGTAATTTTAATTAAATTAATGAAAGTTTAAAATTTCCTCATAAACATAAGTAATTTGGAAAAATAGGTTAATTTATAAGTTTTACCAAAGAAGCTATTAATTTTAGCACCATCAATGCTATTGCTCTAAATGAAGGACGACACCTTTTAATATTGCAATTCATGCAAGAGTTTTTTTTTTTTTTTTTTTTTCTAATGGATTTTTTTCCCTCTCATATACGGCTAGAAAAGGTATATATTTTTGTATTGCTAAATGCTAAGTCAAGCCTTTCACTTTCAATCCTTTTGAATATATATTCAATTATCTTATGGAAAACATATTTTATCACATAATGTACTTTCCCACCATATGTTTCTTTCAGTATTTCAAAATTCAAATTAGCATAGCAAGGTGGCCTAACATTTCTTCAGTATCAGCTTGGTCTTCATTGTCAAGACCCAAAAGAAAATCATCAAAAAACTTCAATGCAAAGACTCTCAACTTTTTAATCAATCCCCCTTCCCCCCAGAGAAATACATGTAACAACATTAGGGTATTTGTGCACATTAGTCTTTCTTGATTCAAGAAAATACCTCAAATTTTATACGTCAATCACATATGTGATATTCATAATTGTCTCTTTAGTCTTTACCAGTTTGAGCGCATTTAGCAAAAACCAAAACAATGACATGACTGAGTACCGACATGCGTCAAATATATGAATATGAACCTTATCCCACAAGGAAAGGTAGAAATGAATGACACTGTCACATTGTGCAAACATTGTAAGATAATGTAATAATTTTTAGACTAAAGTCATATTATTGTTGATGATGAGTTGTTCAAGCTGCCTAAAGCACAATAATAGGCTAAACAAGGTGAATCTCATAAGTAGTATGTAAATTTAGGTTTTGCTTTTTTAATGTAGCAATTAAAAGTGTTATTATTACGTGGGTTCCAGTTAGCTCAATTGGTAAAGTCTATGATAGTTGAATAAGAGATCTGAGATTCAATCTCCACTTACACTAAAAACTATTTGGTGTCTTGATTTGATGATAAATAACTATCATCAAGAGCGAACGTCATTAAAACTCTTCAAAAAAAAATGTGTAATTATTACTAAACAATGTATTAAAAAGTTGTAAGGTGTATAGTGAATTACTGTCTTTATTGTACTTCATATAACTATTTGAGATATAATTTCTTATGTTCTCCAACACCTTATTTATTTATTTTTGATAGAACCTCCAGCACCTTATGATTCTTGGACATGAGGTAAAGGTTTGAACTTTGAAGTGAAGTTTCTCAACGTTATTTAGTTTTTTTAATTTAGCCATGGTCAATGATTCCACTACAAAACATCACTCATCATCGTCGATGACGGAAACAACAATAACAAGCCCCTTGTTCCATAAGTTTTGGGGTTGTTTTTTGATCCTTTGGAATTTAGCTATTGACGTGACTTATGCTTATTATGTTATATAATTCTTCTTAATAAAATTTTTGGATTAGGTGTAAAATTGGTTCTATCAAAATAAGTGCATGTGTTATCTGAAAAACTTCATAAATTTCCATTAGCAAATAAATCATACGGAGCATGTGGACCATCCTCCAAGCTCACAAGTATCATTAGAGCGTGACCATCATTTCATAGCACGTGAGAGTGTTACGGCCTCTAACTCTCTTGGTCAAAACAAAGTGTTTTGGTTTTAATTCGATGAAAAATCAGACCTCCCTAAAAACTAACGTCTGGTATAATTTTCTCATTGATATTTTTGTGCAAAGCGTTAATCAACCTAAGCAACAAATAAGGTTATGCACAATGCTTATCAACTTAGGAGCAGCTCGTCAGTATAGGCGAGGCGGTCGTTTAAGGCTTCCAAGTAGAAAAAGGCCCCCAAATTTTGATTAATAGAGTTGAAAAACTTTTATTAGTTTTCATCTAAATCCATCACTAACATCATATTTTTACTTACCACTATCAAACTGTCACATTAATAGATGTGAAAAGTTTTATCAATTCTTTTTGTGTCTATAAACTTTCTCAAAAAATAAAAATCTATACGGTTCATTAGTAATTTTGCATCTAAAACAAGATAATAAAGTTTATGTAATATTAAATATACTGTGCACCTTTGGCATGATGGTCACTACAAAAATCTTATGAGATGGATGGCAAGGGTCGGGGTTTAAGTTTTCAAGAAGGAGTTTCACACACCTATACACTTAGATTGGACTAAAATATAATTTTATCTTGTATTAAAAAAAATAATAATAAACAAAAAGAAGAAGAAGAAAATAAACTTCTATTTGATATATTCACATGGAAAGTTCTCACTCTCATCGTAGTAAATCCAACATTTACATTGAAATGAAGGATGCTTCGAATGTGGACTGTGGAAAAGAAATCTTTGCCAAGCCGTTTGTTTCCATTAAA
Source organism: Quercus aquifolioides (assembly GCA_019022515.1). Lineage (NCBI taxonomy): Eukaryota > Viridiplantae > Streptophyta > Magnoliopsida > Fagales > Fagaceae > Quercus > Quercus aquifolioides. The sequence goes on along the minus strand of CM032330.1, from coordinate 3,966,929 downwards.
GGTCTGTTCAAGATCTACTTATTTTGTTGAAACTGAAATTTTTTTACTGAAAGTACTGAGATAAAGGTAAAAGTTAGCTGAAATAGTATAGTAGGACCCATGAATAGTACCAAAAAATGTAGTAAAACCTATAAATAGTAGCAAAAATAAGTTGAATAGTAAAATAAACTCGCAACTTTCATCCATCCAAACGCACGCTAAAGCTTGATATTTGATTTTGTCACGGGCTTAGATAATGGATCTCCATTCATTAAAGATAAAGGGTGGGCTGAATTTCTGTCAGAAGTATTTGGTGGGCTTAACGCCCAATAAGCATAAGTGACCCAACTAGTGGGGTTGGTTCACGAAATACAAGATAGGATTTGAAATTAAAAATTCACTTATAAATAATTAAATATGCATATCAAAAGATGAGGGAGAGTTGTTTGAAATGGTTTGATCATGAAAAGAACAACTATTGCACCAATAAGAAAGAAAAAGTTAATTTGAATTGATGGAATGAAAAAGGAAATGGAGAAACCAAAAATAACATTAACAAAAGTAGTAAAAAGAGCAATCAAAATATGACTTAAAAAAATAGAATGGAAAAAAAAATTACATATGACCGAACTTGATTAATCTATTGAGAATCTATAATCGATATAAAAAATTTGTGACTAATTCAATTATTGTCATCATAGTTGTCAATATTGTACGATACGCAATACATATCATATCATGTGTGAAAAAATCTGTATCATAAGAGCATTCCATAAGTGCTTATAAATTATATGATACAATATGTGTATTATATCTTATAATTGTACATATCGTATGATACACATATATATGCTTTAAAATGAGTTTTTTTTGTTAAAATTTGTACTTTTATTTGAATCTAACAAGTTGTTAGACTTGTTTTTAACACAAAATTATTAAATTACTTAATTTAGCCTAATAAAATACCATGTCTATAAGTTTTTTTTATTTTTATCTTTCTCCTACAAAATTTAGACTACACCTTACACTTCACTTCCATATTTACCTTCTTCTTTTTTTCTTTTTTTCTATTTTGTTGGATAACTATTAGACCATCTAATTATCTTACTAGTACCTTCAAATGTACCGAATAAATTCTTCGTTTTTGTTTTTTATGAGTAATAACATTCAACTCACGAGAATTGGCAATTTAATTTTGCCTTTATGTAATGGAATATGAAAATGGTCATCTTCAACATGATTAAATTCATATATGTTAACTGAAATTTGTAAATGTCGTTAATTTTTTTTTTTGGGTACACTTGTAATATTAAATAAGAGTGTGCTATTGTCAGTCGATTTATTGTAAAACTATAATTATCATCTCCCTGCTCGAAGCAGGAAATAACTATCATATCAATGCATGGATCATATCAATTTGCATTCCTATGTCATTTACATGATGGATTAATTGTGACGTGTGTCCTCCAAATCATCATATATTTGTTCATTGAATTCAAAATTTAATTCTGACCAAAAAAATACATTTTGTAATATAATTTTGTTTATATATATATACTCCTCGTAAAGGTGAAAGTGACATTACATAACAATTTTTTTTTTTTAAAAATTAAAAAAGCTCTACTATTTAGTCTATTTTGGTCATTGAATTGTGTCAAGTGTCGACGTTTATTTTCGTTCACAACCTAGCAATTATATTAAATTGATTTCTAAATTTTTTGAATATGTATCATATCAATGTGACAATGTTACATTTGCCCCCACTTCTTGTCAAAAGTAACTGCTAAAATCGTATAAAATCGTGCCTCTTTCTGAACTTATTGGTCTTGTATTATACCTACTTGACTTGCTTACACTTTAATGGGTATGACAGATTTTGAAAATGCTAATGGGGAGCAAGGGTAAATTTGAATAAATTTTTATTTTCTTCAAAATTAAAACCAATTTGAATTTTTCAAATGATCCCCTTTCATTTAAATTCTCCAATTTTCTCTAATTTTTAGCTATATATAATTTATGCTTCATTTAAAAATGTTAATGGTTTAAAAAAAATCTATGTAAACCACACAAAATCAAATGAATGTAACGTGTCTCATATATAACTAAATATTGAAGAGGATCTTATACCTAATTTAATGACTTTATATGACTATTTATAAGATTATCTATCATCCTTGAAGAAGGTGATATCTCGTGAATAGATGATATATGAGAGTAAGATCATATGTATTGGTGCTAATAAAACTAATTAAAACACAATCCAACTGATTAGCAATGGCGGCTTCTAATAGCATTGGCTTAAGTGGTTTAACAAAGAGGAGAAGGATTGGCGGGTAATAGTTAGTCTAAAAAATCGACAATTTTTACACAAACCCTAAGGAACCCCCAACTTGGTCACCATGTCAATGTTGCCCGTCATATCTCCAAGTAAAAACTGGTCAATTGCACCACTTAACATCCCTAGGATATATGAGGTCCACATGTCTAAGTCTCACGTATATACATATAAACAAGGTAACATGTATGAGTCTCACGTGCGTACACATATACAAGATAGGCTTACGTGTATTGAGTCTTAGATATATATGAAATGAACAAAATTATGCATTACACATAATTTTTTTGGTATACATCATACCTACCTAATCTAAGCCGTTAATTTTGGTATTACCTTGTATTGTATTATTTAATATATATTTTTATAATTTTATAGGAAATGTTAAAATTAGGTAGGTGCCGTAGATACCCAAAAAAAGGAAAGTGTGTACCATAAAATTGACCTATGAAATGAGTATTGCATGCGCATTGCCTTCTTTAAGGAGTCTCAATATGAACCACATTCTGAACCATTATCAATGAGGAGAATTCTATAGTATATACTTTTTATTTTTTGGTATGTGTCATACCTATCTAATCTTAACAGTTAAGGTTAGAATATCATCTTTTTTTTTTTTAATAATATATAGAATGTTAAGATTAAATAGGTAAAGTACATTAGAAAAAAAAAAAAATGTACGCCAAAGAATGACCCAAGAAATGAGTATTGCATATTATAAGAAGCCCCAGTATGAAGTCTGAACTCTGAACCACATGCCATACCTTTGTCCAATGTCCACACGTACAAACACAACCTAAGGCCTCAAGCCCACAAGTATACTCCTTTTAACTCCCCCCAAAAAAATAATAGAGACTCACCACCAAAATACAAGTTACCCAACCCGCCTTTTATAGAATCCCTCCTCTGTCTCTCTCTTATATACTTTCCAGTCTCTCTGCGACATTTCTTCGAACGCCTACAGAGCAATCTCTCTCACCCCAAATTCCGAACTCCAACAATGTCTCTCCGTCCAAGCAGCACTCGCGCCGAGGTGCGTAAGAAGTCGTACAAGACTGGTGTGGACGCCGATGAGGCTCGGAGAAGAAGGGAGGACAATCTGGTTGAGATCAGAAAGAACAAACGGGAAGATAACCTTTTGAAGAAACGGAGAGAAGGCCTTCTTGGCCTTCAGGCTCAGCCCATGCAGCAACTTCTCGATGCCACCCAAACCGCCGCTGCTTTGGAAAAACGGGTAGTTTTCCTTTACCATCACTCTTTAACAAAAAAGAATACTTTTTTATTATTTATTTATTTTTTTTGAAAATTTCAATTATGAATCTATGGGGTTTTGGGGGGCTTTGATTGATGGGTTTTTGTTATTTTAGATTTTTGTTTCTGGGTTTTTTGTTTTTGGTTTGATGTATTTTGTGGTATTAGGTATTTGATTGATGGGTTTATCTATTTCTTAATCTTTTTGTGGGATTTGGGTTGGGGTTTGTTTGGTTGATTAGGGAATGTGTGATTAGGATTTCGAATCTTATTGTTTGGAAGGGAAAAAAGTTATAACTGCTTGGTTCAGTATAGGTTTATTGTATTGTTTGATGGTTTTTTTCTCTCCTGTTTTATATTCTTGGTTGCTGAGATATATAAAGATTAGTAATCTGAATCTTGGGTTTCTTGCTGTTTGGAGATACGAGAAACTTGAATTTCGAGTCAACTGTAATAAAGACAAACAACTTTGGCTTCTTGGATATGTTTACAGCCCACCAAATTTTATATCAATTGGATATTGTTTACTATTCAATACACGGACATGAGCGCGCACGCTTGTTTAAAATTTGGAGGGGTTATTGAATTTGAATGTGGGAAAGAAGAAGAAATGGAGTTTGAACTTTAGTGTATTTTAATTTGTGGGAGCCAAAAAAAAAGCAGCTTAGATCTGAGTATCATGCACATTCAATTGAATGAGCTCACTGTTATTGTTTCGTTGTTTGAATTTTCTTGATGAAGTATAATGTCCATTGATGTGATCTATTTGGAAACTGAAGTTTCAATGTTACAGTTAGTGTCATTTGATTTTAATATTGTGGTGTTGATGTTTGATTTTATTTGTTGGGTATGTTATGGTTGTTTAATAGCTGGAAAGCATTCCTGTGATGGTACAAGGAGTATGGTCTGATGATCCTAATGCTCAATTGGAATCAACCACTCAGTTTAGAAAGTTATTATCGATAGGTATGGCTGCATCTCCTAACAATTTACTTTTAGGTAATAATCCTGGAATGTTCTTGACTGTTGATATGCATTCTGTATATTTGTGTGCAGAGCGCAGTCCTCCAATTGATGAGGTAATCAAGGCAGGTGTGGTTCCTCGGTTTGTGGAGTTTCTTGGAAGGCATGATCTGCCCCAACTGCAAGTAGGGACTTTTTGTAGCTTTAATTTTATGTGCAGATGAATTTTTCAGTAAGAAATGCTAATGTAATACTGGGACTGACTTTTCTTTTGTGTGCAGTTTGAAGCTGCTTGGGCTTTGACCAATGTCGCATCCGGAACATCAGAGCATACACGAGTTGTCATTGAACAAGGCGCTGTTCCCATGTTTGTGCAACTTCTTAGCTCTGCCAGTGATGATGTCAGGGAGCAGGTTGGTTCACTTCTTTTATTGTATAAAAATCTGGAAGTCCTTTGCTTGACATCTCTTTAGGCTTTTTTGTGTTCTAAATCCAGTGCTTTTCTCCCAGTCAAAATCATTCTGGCCCCCTCTCCCTCTGAATTTTTCTGTACTCTTGTTTGATTGTGCTGGCCTTATTCTAAATTTCAGAGTTATTCTGAGAGCTTAATTATTTTCCCACTTGTTATGTTATCTTCTTAGGTGTGATTCTTACTATGTTTACAATTCTCACGTTCTTTTGTCTTGAACAGGCAGTGTGGGCTTTAGGTAATGTTGCTGGTGATTCCCCAACTTGTAGGGATCTTGTTATTGGTCAAGGTGCACTTGTGCCACTACTGTCGCAGTTAAATGAACATTCAAAATTGTCCATGCTGAGGAATGCTACATGGACTTTATCTAACTTCTGTCGTGGCAAGCCACCAACACCATTTGAGCAGGTGAGAAGTGATCCACGGAATTTCACTTGTTAATGATTTAGACCATGCAGAGTATGTTAGATTATGAATGTCAACTTGAATCTTTTTCTACCAACATTTATGCTGAAAAATTATGGTTGTTGTAAAAACTTTCTTTGGTTCATGTCAGGTCAAAGCTGCCTTACCTGTCCTCCGGCAACTTATATACATGAATGATGAAGAAGTTCTTACAGATGCTTGCTGGGCCCTGTCTTATCTTTCAGATGGCACGAATGATAAAATTCAGGCTGTTATTGAAGCAGGTGTCTGTCCACGTCTTGTGGAGCTTCTGCTGTAAGTTCTAATGCTCTCTACAAACCTCTTTAATATTGTTGTATGAGTCTGTTACTGACAAAATTTTCATTTTCAAGTCATCCTTCACCTACGGTTCTTATTCCTGCACTTCGGACTGTGGGAAACATCGTTACTGGTGATGATGCACAGACTCAGGTATTGATAATAATTTGTATGCATGTTTAAAATTCTTACCATGTTTATCATATGTTGAGGTTTATCGCTTAATCTGTTGGAGGTTTATTGTATTGTGTACTGAGCTTGGTTATCTTCTTTTTGTATTGCCTTTGGCTTATCTTAAATTTCGTGCACCCATGTTTACTTGTTTGGTGTGAATTAGTTACGGGCTACAGAATAGTTACTTTAGTACAATTTACTTCCAAGCTGTATTTCAGATTCCTGTTGTTGAGCTAGGATAAGCAAGAAAATAAAAATTTTCTTTGATAAGCATGTATTAGAAGACCATATTAATTAATAAACAAGCCATATTGCCCCCCCCCCCCCCCCCTCTCTCTCTCTCTCTCTCTCTCTCATGTATACATTTTGAATGAAAGTGCCGTGTCTCTTCCCTATACATGGCAACAAAGTAACTTTGCTATGTATTTTCCAGTTTGTAATTGACAACCAAGTGCTCTCTTGTCTCTATCAACTTCTCACACAAAATCACAAAAAAAGCATCAAGAAAGAAGCTTGTTGGACGATCTCAAATATCACTGCTGGGAATAAAGGTCAAATACAGGTATGTGATTCACTTTCTATATGATTTAACATCAAGATTCTTCCACGTGTTAAAACTTATTTATAACACCCTAGAAATCCACATAGTACTAGAGTATTATCTTTGGATTGCATGACAGAGTCAATTATCATTAGCACAAAAAAAGGGAGGGTGTGTTGTACTTGGTTGAAATAGTGCTAATTAAAAATGTACCCTGTAACCATTACTTGATAACTATTATTATTATTTATTTATTTATTTATTTTTTTGGTGGGGGGGGGGGGGGTTTGGTGGGGTGGGGAAGGGTGTTAGCAATTGCTTCATCAAATGTGCTTGTCTTGAGTCATTACTCCTTGTCCTTTATTGCTTGGTTTTTGGAAATTCTGGATTTCCATAAAGATAGTGGAAGATTACTTATTAAAAAAAATAATTTGCTTATTGGCGCCAATAGGCACCTCCCTCCCTATTGGAGGGGGGCATGTCCCGGTAATTCTGGATTTCCACAAAGATAATGGAAGAACCACACACAGCATAATATTTTGTATGTAAACCCTTTGGTTTTCATTTTTTTAGATGAATACAGGTTTGCATTTGAACCTTCTTGTTCACTTGAATCGATTTCCCTAAGAGACATTTGTTGTTGGGAAATTAATCCTTCAAAAAAACCTGCTGTGGATAGGCTATAAATACTGACAGTTGTGGGCTTGCATGTGCTTCTCATTGAATAGACAACTAGTTTTAATACAACTTGCATTTGGTTCTTCACAAGGCTGCCAAAATGCTAGATGAATTTAATGTTTAAAGTCTAAGGTGCCAATCATATTGTGACATTGACTCTAGATAGCAAATGAAGCCTTTTTCTTTTTCTAGTAAATGACTTGCTCACAGATAATCAAGGCTTTATGAATTTTAGTTGATGAGCTCCCTGGAAATATTATCTGTTATAATTCTGTGTACAGGCTGTTGTTGAGGCCAATATCATTCTCCCTCTTGTACATCTTCTCCAACATGCTGAGTTTGACATCAAGAAGGAGGCTGCATGGGCAGTATCAAATGCCACCTCTGGAGGATCTCATGAGCAGATTCAGTATGCTTTACTCTTACAATGACTTTTCTTCTTTACCTTTACTTTCTAGCTTAGATATGCTTGCCTATAACTCGCACAGATTGCTAGATACATGGGTTGCTGATGCCTTTGTGGGCTGATTCACTTTATATACTTTCCCATCATGTTGAAGGAATCTCCTTTAACCTATTGTAGTTGTTCAAGTGACTATCCATGTGAATTTTATTTGGATGGGTCATTAAGTAATCTACACAAGTCACATGACTTTTTAATAGGTAATGTGACTAAAGTATATGTGGTTAGTCATTTGAGCTCCAGTAGTTTGGAGGAAAATTCTGTCTTTTTCACAATATAATGCATCAGATGAAGCCTTGGACTTACACGTGAGACCAATGTTCTTGTAGATTCCTGGTGGCCCAAGGTTGCATTAAGCCGCTATGTGATCTTCTAATCTGTCCAGACCCAAGGATTGTGACAGTGTGCCTAGAAGGGCTTGAGAACATTCTGAAGGTGGGTGAGGCTGATAAAGACATGGGACTGAATAACGGAGTCAACCTCCATGCACAAATGATTGATGAATGTGAGGGTTTGGATAAGATAGAGAATCTACAGTCCCATGACAACAATGAGATTTATGAGAAGGCCGTGAAGATCTTGGAGAGATATTGGGCCGAGGAAGATGAGGAAGAGCAGACACTCCAGGAGAATGGGAATGCAAATCAACAGGAATTTAATTTTGGAACAAACCAGCCCAACCTTCCCCCTGGAGGTTTTAAATTTGGGTAAATTGGCAGTTTAGGATTCTGGTTTCTAGCTTTGTAGGGTTTCCTTACTTTCCCTATTTTGGTTTATTTTCAAACTCATTCTCATTTTCCCCTATTGCCAAGGGTCAGGGTTTTTGTTCTGGCACATAGGCAATTATTTGTCTATGAAATTTGGTACAAGTGTTAAGGATTCAACTCGCGGCTTTCTGTCTTGATTTATATTTTTATGATCAATAGGTAAAAAGTTATTATTGTGGTTGCATTTACTTGAAATCAGCTTAAGCTTTCTGCTTCCTAGTTTCTGTGGCTGTGCTTGTGATTCTTGGATTAGTGATTTCTATGCAACTAGTAATGGGTAGTAGAGTCAGTCTGCTTGGACTGGAAAATATTAAATATGAGACAAATGAGACTTTTTGATTGGAAGTAATGCAGGGCAAAAACTTGGATTTTGCCTGGCTGCAATTATATCCCAGTATCTCACTCTTATAGCAGCTTTCAATGCCCCTCAGAAATTTGCTGAAAAGTGAAAATTTATGAACTATGGACTTTCTAGTTACTTTTCTAATGAGAAGAATCACCATTTTATTTAATGCACATAAATTGTATGCTCAGTTCACTGAACACCACAATAATGAGGGAAATAGAGAATTTTTTTTTTTTAAAAATTTTATTCTATGTTTTACACCCTTTTTTAGACAATCGGGGAAAGAATCCCCAATTTCATTAATTTAACATCTTTGAATGAGAGGGAAAGTAGCACTGGATTATAGGACCATTGATTCATTCCAATAGATTTAACATGTTTAAATATTAACCATTTAGCATTACTCACAAAACTGAGATTAAACATTCATAAGCTGAAAACTGCAGGGGAAAAAAGAAAAAAGGGAGTGAAGGAGGTTGACTGATTTTTCATGAAATTATTTTTACAAATTGACTTATTCAACTTGTAATTAACTTTGATCGTTAAAGAATAAAAAGAGATATAATTTGTAATCATTTTTGTGGTCAACTTGGGCGAGAGGAAAAAAAAAAAAAGATTACATCAAATTGTTAAAAAAAAAAAAAAATTTATATTGCATAAAGGAATGATATATGTGCGGGCCGAAACCAAGCTAAGAACTTAGTGAGGGTCACAACTAATTTGTATTATGGGTTAATAGTAATCCACAATGGAAGATTTGAACAATAACAAGAACAACAAACATTTATGTAAAAACCACATAAAAAAAGGTATATTATTTAGGCTTATGAATAGTGTTACAAAGTCTTTCTCAAGAATAAATCTTCTAAGGTATTCTAGGAACACTCTCTCCTTTTCTACAATCTTTTCTCTCTGTTACTGTGTTATTTTTTCGTGTGGCCTCCATTCTCCTCCTCTTTTTCTTATATTTGCTCTACTTCCAGCTCAAGGATGTGTTGTCTTTGTACAGTTGGAGATATTCTTGTCTCAATGAGCTCTTCCTTCCTCGTTTTCTTGATGAAATGAGACTTTTGGGGCTCTTTGCACTATTCAGGCCAGTCATTCAGTAATAAATATGACTTTGCTAGGCAGATGAGCCTCATTAATGCAGAGATGATTGTAGATTTATTAGGAAGTTTCAGCAAGTTTCCTCGGGACAATTCTAAACATTTCACCAATCCTTCTTTGGTAGCTCGGTAGAGGGTTTATCTTGATTGACTTAGTAGATGTCTGTCCTCAGGTGAGATCCTCAGTGAGCTTCATCCTCGAACTCAAGATAATGTATTATTCAGTCTGTGGTCCAAGATTTTGACGTTGTCTTTGAGGCTTGTTCTTAGAATGGGCTAGCCTGTCTTGGGCTCATTTTTAGTCCTTGGCCCACATTTATTTGGGCCAATAAATCATTTTCCTACAATATGAATTGTGATTTTAATGGTGTATTTTTAAGTATTTTAATCTTTATAATTATTTGATGAATATTTTAAAAGAATTATTAAGATTAAAACATCTAAAATACATTCTTCTAATCCTTTTGTAGGTAGCACAAAAGATTGTGATATAAAATTAAATTTTATAGCAAGATAAAAGATATATCAGAAAATTCTCAAACAGTTATCTATTTTAACATAAAAAAGTTTACAATATGACATGATAATTAATTATATTAATGAATAATTTTTTTAAAATTATGTGTTTGTTTTGAATTTAGAAATTATTACATTATTGAGTTTCAAATTAGCATAACTGATAAAAAAAAATTTTTGTTATTGAATAAGAGACTATCATAATGGAGCATACATTATAAGTTGAAATTCAATAGTATCTATATAAAAAAAATATTTTCAATAAATAAATTTATGAATTTTTAATTTTTTTTACTATTCTAACATCATTCATATCTTAAAATGACTATCTTCTTCATTTCAAATATTGTCTATTTGTCCATTTTATGGTTCAAATGACTATCTTCTTCACAAATTTTATGGCCCACAGTCCCTAAATTATGTGTTTGTTTTTACTATTCCAATTTTTAAAACCATGTCATCCGCTTTATCTTCCCCACAGCTCCACTCTATGAATAAATAAAGAATACATTTAAAAGCTAAAACCCCAATCTCTCTGCAAACCCACCCCTCGAAAGCAAAACCACAAAACCCTAGCAATGGCAGACACCACTCCCCAACCCCAATCCCAAGACGAAGACCAATACGGAGTGCTCCTCTACTACAAGTACGCACAGATCACCGACCTAGACTCACTCTTCTCCTTCTACGAATCCAACTGCAACTCCCTCTCTCTCCTCGGCCGTGTCCGCCTCTCTCCCCACGGCGTCAATGTCACTGTACGTACTGTACTGCGCTCCCTCTTCACATTTTCTACGTATGAATTTTCGGTAATGCTGATAAAGATGGGTTTTTGAAATTTGAACAGGTCGGTGGGAAGCTGTCGTCGTTGGAGAAACACATTGCTGCTGTGAAATCGAATGCTTTGTTCGAAGGGACTGATTTCAAGCTCGCAACTTGTGATCACCCGGTAGATGATAAGGTTGCTAAGGAATGTGGATTCACTTCTCTTTCGATAAGAATAGTTAAGGTAATTGTCTTTGGTTTCTCTTTTGTTGAAGTTTGAGCACGGACACGGATACTGACACGGGGCAGGATACGACTCGAGACAATGGGGACATGTAAATTCTTGAAAAATTAGGACACGACATGGTGGGAATACCACAATGATAATTAAATATTAGGCAATGCTATGTTCACAATAGAACCAGTAACAACTTACCTGTTACCAACTAAGCTGTAGTATCACTCTTAAATAATGTGTACTTTCAGATATATTTTATGGTTATTTATAAGTTTTCACTTTTCAAAATAACTAACGACTATCAAAATCTTTAAAAATATATCTAAGATTAAAGGAATTTCTCTCAACATAACGAGGACACGCATGCAGGCAGCGGAAGTGTCTTCTTAGGTTTCTCCTCTATACAATTTCTTGTTACAAAAGAAAAAATAGAAAATTTGCGTGTGCAAAATTATTTTTCATAGCTTGTGCTTTTTAGAAATGTTTTTAGCTTTGATTAATTTATCTTAATTTGAGTTTTTTTTTTAATAATTTTTTTAAAAAAAAGTTTAAGAGTATTAGTTTTTATCTCTATTATGTCATGGGATTTTAGAGAGATTTCTGCTTAGTATATGGCATGTATGCTTCTAATTGCATAGGCAGAAATTTTGCTTGCTGTGGGGGTTTGATATTGCCGTAAGTGCACTTCCTTAAATTTTCTTGTAGTTTTATTGTTAGGTATTAATTTTTGGAAATGAGGGAAAAAGGGAGAGGAAGAGGGGAGCGAAGAGCGATGCATTAATTGTGCAATTTGCTTCTTGTGTTAAACTAGAAGTCAATGCCATCCCTTACATTCCCTATTTTTGGAGAAGGTCGGTTTTCATCCTAGGTCTTTAGTACGTTAATTAAAGAGATTTTACTAGCTAAACTAACTGACAACTTCAAGGAAGGAAAATGAAGAAGACAAAGATTGTTCTCCTCAATTGTAGTTTTCCAAGTTGGAAGTAATGTCTGTGTTTTTTAATTTCTACATTTGGTTGAGAGTAATAATTAAGCTGCACACATCCTTGGAATTACTCGATCTCACATATCATGGGAAATGACACTATCTCTCTCTGAGAAAAGCTTGTAATATCTCATATTACTATGAATTATACGACCCTAATTCCTAGTAAAATAGGAATTAGAACTAGAATGAAGTTTATGAACCATTAAATTGATATTTATATTCTATAAAAATAAATAAATATTTTATTCTTGTAGCAGGGTCTGGGATTAATAGGAAAGGTGATTTCATTATATTTTATTCTTTTACCATGAACAGGACATATCACTAGAATATTAATTTTTAGTAGGGTGATTGTTTTTCTTTTTTCTATTTTTTTTTGCTACTTTAGGAGCCCCACTGTGGGGGATTGAACCCTAGAGGTGCCACTCAATCACTCAGGCCGTTAGCTATTTTTAGTAGAGTGAAGTTTTAAAAGGAGTAGTTCTGAAACAAGGATTCAAACAATTAGGTGTTTTTTTTCCCCTTCAATTTCAATATTCCTTTCACAGAGACACAATTTCAAATTTCGGAATTGATAACAAAAAGATCCATTCATTTCTATTGTGAAATGTTAATGTGCCTAAGACACTTTCTTCTTAGTAATCGAACAGAGGGAATGGTCTTGTGTTCAAGACACCCATGGTGTGCGTGTGTAACTTATCAATAAAAAAAAAAAAAAAATGCTTATGCAGTAAAAATAGGGGTTGGTCTCTATTTATTCTAACTGAAAAAATGGTGCTGTTGCACACTTACTGGAGATAATGGTTTTTTCTGCAGTCGAACAGAGTTTAAATTGGATGGATTTGTCTCCAATACCTTTGGCTGAGAATGATAGTTCCCATAAATATAATTTTTAATATAATGTCGTGAATTTTTGGTTTTTCAGGGTTTTGTTTATTTATTTCTGTTAGTATTTTGAGTATCTTGACATATTGGTAATCATGATTATGGGTTTTCAATATAAGTCAACTACTTTTCCTTGTTCTCAGGAGTTGGTTACTCTTAGTTCTGACCCTCTGTTGAAGTCACCTGAAATTTCAAATGCTGGGAGGCATCTCTCTGCAGCTGAGTTTCATTCCGCTCTTCAGGGCACTGGTAAGTGTTTTTTTTTTTTTTTTTTCCCTACTTATAAGTTATAACATGATAAGATTAATCTTTTCTTAATTTATTAAGACTTGATGCACTGTTTTAGAGGAACTAATTGGGAATTGATGGTCACCTGCTGTTTATTACATGTTTGCTAGGACCACTTTTAGAGAAAGATAGCCCAACATGCAATGAAGACCTTGTTCTATTGGATGCAAGGAATTTATATGAGACAAGAATTGGGAAGTTCCATGCGCCAAATGTGGAAACTTTGGATCCAGGAATTAGGCAGTATAGTGATCTGCCCTCATGGATAGATGATAAGTCTGAGCAATTAAAAGGGAAACGTGTTCTTATGTGAGTGCCCCTTTGGAACCAAAGATGGCTCCTGATATTTCCTTTTATTTATCTTACTGCACAGCTGGAGTAACATTGTCATATGATTGAAATGTTATTTTCTAACTGGTGCCTCGAGAACTGTCTTTGGTTCTCTTAGCTGCGTAAGATATTTTTCATATTTGTTTTCCTGTGATGCAAATTGTGTTGACACATATTGCTTTTTCCATAGCTGAATGATTTAACTTGAACTTCAGCCTTAATTGGGGACTTACAATGGGAAAACATGATGTATGTGTGTCTTATCTATAGCCATGTGTGGAGCCTGTTTATTTCCTAGAATTGCACTACAGCCAAGTTTTTCTTTCCTCAGTGTGCTTGTGTCTCCTAGTATTGTTTTAGCCTTTTAGGTTTCTTGCTTGTGTTTTCTAGATTTGTTATAATTATTTATATTCTTTTTGATAAGTTCTTTTTAAAATTTTTTTTGATAAGTAAATATTTCTTTGAATGAATCCATGAGATTATGGCTTTTTGAGAAAGGGCTAATGATGCTGTTCATTATAGAACCTTTTTGTTTGCATTTGAAGCCAGAATACTAATCTAGTTTTGCTAATGCACCTTGCTCAGAATGGTAATATAACAAGGGACAGTATCAAAAAAACATTTCTCCTTTATGCACTTTCCTTGTATATTGTCCAAACTTCATCTGAAACATTTCTGTTTCTCTAATTTTGCAATGTGTATATCATTTTGTCTCTTAATCTCCATTTGTTGTTTATGTTATAGGTACTGCACTGGAGGGATTAGGTGTGAGATGGCTTCGGCATATATTAGGTCTAAAGGTGCTGGGTTTGAGAATGTGTTTCAGGTTAGCTCCTGTAGAGGAAATTTCACCCGTAAATAAATTTTTTTATATAACAAAAATAATAATTTGTGGCTGTTTCTGTTGATTTGTTTGAAAATTGTTCCTCAACTATCAGCTATAATAAGTTTATTTGACAACCTCACAAAATTTGGGGTTTTGTCATTTTTGGTTATCATCTTTGCAAGATTTGTATATGGTTTAAGTTATTCAAGTGACCATAGACAAGGAATGCATTGCCATATTTATGTCTGCAGTTTTGTTGTTTGGCTGTCATATTGTTATGTGATATGGCATGTTTGTACTAGAGAGATCTGCTAGGACTCTAAAGATGATACCGAGTAGGAAGTTATACCTCTGTCTTCTATTTGGTTGTTATTTGCAAAAAAATTTGGTATGTTTTAATAGAAAAATGTACTCACCTTGGTAATATGGCATGAGGACATGGTTCTGGTTGATGATGATAGTGATTATATTTCTTGTTGGTGTGGAATTTATTGCAGTTATTTGGTGGGATACAGCGTTATTTGGAACAATTTCCAGATGGTGGTTTTTTCAAAGGAAAAAATTTTGTTTTTGACCATCGGTATGATGTCTTAATCTCTCAATGCCTCTAATTATTTTACAGGTATTATTATCTTATGATCATGTAAAGACTGGCATATGGGACAGATTTGGAATTGGCAAATGACAACGGTGTTATATTTTCGGCATGCCTATTTGCTTCACAGTATACGAGAAGATTTGCCTTTGGTTTCTAGGTTCTTTTGAGAATCCTATGTTTGCTTACCTAAGAAGTGGTTTTCCCTTTATTTTTCCCATTGAGAAAACTTGCACTTCAAAAAGGATCACAGGTCTTATGTTTAGATCCGTGGGAAGTCTTTGCTGTAAGCAGTTTGAAAATTTTCTTTGATAAATGACATGCTGACCTGGTTTATTCTTCCATAGATATCACTGTTTTTCAACTTTTGGATCTGATTTTTAGTTTCCTTTTTTTTTCCCTTCTTCCTTTAGGATCCCTGTTATGTACAACCCCTTTTTGATCAATTTATACAATTTTAAGAAATATAAAAAGTAAATTATATGTCCCCTTGAGTGCGCTAGTAAATTTACCAAGTAAAAAAGAAAAAGAAAAAAAGAAAGAGAAGAAGAGAGCAAATGGCATGTCTACTTTACCCTATATTGCAAATATGCTTCTTCGTATGTATGTGATTAATGTTCTGAGAACTGGTGAAAACAGCAGTATGCTGTTGCAAATTTTGAAGTAGTAATTCGTACTATTTTTGTTTTCTGTCTGGTAGGATATCAGTTGGGAGCTCAGATCCAAATATCATTGGTACCTGCCTTCTTTGTGGCTCCTCATTTGATGATTATTCTTCACGCTGCAGATGCGCCCATTGTAGGATGCTTGTTTTGGTCTGTGATAGTTGCAGGGTACACACAAATAATCCTATTCATTATTTGAAATTAGCTGTGCGATTTTGGATCTAACTTTGACTTGTTTTAGATGAAACTGGTGTGAATTGAGATTGAATTCTTTATTTTATCCATTTTTGGCTTTTAGGTGATAGTCTTTGTTTGTAAAAAAATTATCCCTTTTCTCCACTAATCTATCTGAACAATCTGTCAAATACGTAAGTTGAGCTCCATATCTTGTACTTTTGCTTCTGAATTTTTTTTCATCATGGTCCACAGATGGAGGGTGCTCTATACGTTTGTGAGCTATGTCAGAAATATGGTAAGGGTGTTCAGTCAGTTCCATCACTTGAAAATGGCAAAACTCAAGTATCGTCATTACAAGAAGAGCATAAACTGGTTTCCTTGGATACCAAACTCTCACCTCAACTGCCTTGGAGCCATGGTAAGGTCTGTAATCTAAATCACTTCAAATAACCTTGCTTTCCCTTCTATCAAAGAGTAAATTGATCAAAATTACTGATTCTGTTGCTGGTAGTTAAACACCATACGTGCATACACAGACTGCATGTACTTATGGCCAAATCTTATTAGTCTTCAGAAAGTTTTGTTTTTTTTTTGACAACTAATCTCTACAAGTATTTCCCGTTTTCCCACATTTTGTTGTTCCCCCACACCCTAATAAATGCAATTTTACAGGTAATGAATCTCCAAGAAAACTAAGAATCTTATGCCTGCATGGGTTTCGGCAGAATGCCTCCAGTTTCAAAGGAAGGACTGCATCATTAGCCAAAAAACTCAAAAACATTGTTGAGCTTGTTTTTGTTGATGCACCTCATGAGTTACCCTTCATTTACCAACCCTGCATCACAGAGTCGCATGGAGAGTGTGCATCATCTTCATTACAGCAAACACATCCTCCACCATCCGAGAATTGCAGGAAAAAGTTTGCTTGGTTAGTAGCCCCCAATTTCAATATAAGTGGGGAAGTTGATTGGAAAATTGCAAATGGTTCATTTGACCCTCTCCAGTACCTGCAGCAAACTGATGGCTTTGATGTATCTCTGGCATATTTAAAGTCTGTGTTTTCTCAGAAAGGGCCATTTGATGGGATTCTGGGATTTTCTCAGGGTGCAGCAATGGCTGCCTTAGTTTCTGCACAACAAGAGAGGCTCAAAAGTGAAATGGATTTTAGATTTGTGATTTTGTGTTCTGGGTTTGCTATTAAATTGGCAGAGTTTGAATGTCAAGCGATCAACTGCCCTTCACTTCACATTTTCGGTAGTGACCATGGCAAAGACAGGCAGATTGCAAACCAAGCTAGCAGGGACCTTGCTTCTTTATTTGATGATGGATGCTCTGTGATAATTGAACACGACTCTGGTCATATAATTCCTACTCGGTCTCCTTATATTGATGAAATTAGAAATTTTCTTCATCGTTTTCTCTAACAGAATTAAACATCCCACTTGGTACTCAGTGCAAGATTTTGACTTATTTTGTTTGCAGTTATGAAATATCAAGGGTGGGTTAGTGATTACTGTTTATAAAGGAATCTACATAGAACATTTTCAATATCATCTTTACATCTGGGACTTTAGAATTCAAAAGGGGAGGAAATGGTTTCATAATTCACACCATATGAACATTCATTCGTCATGATGATGCTATCAAATCTATGCTTGACATGAAATCTTGAAATCTTGTTTGGTCTTTACAAACTCTGTTAGTTGCATAAGATGGATTTCTCATTGCAAGGAAATAGTAACTAATTGGTAATATAGGCAATTATATACTCCGAAGGTGTTGATACTTGCCCTATTTTTTTTTTCTTTTAAGGGTGTTTAGGTTAGTTTATTTGTTAAAAGTGGATAAAAGTAAAGTTGGACCTAAAAAAAAGTGATATATAAACAAATAAGGTAAATAATCTCCAGATAAATGCATAACCAAACGAAATCTTATCACCTCCCAAACTTGGCAGTCTCTAGTGCCAGTCACACTCGCGCCTAGAATAGTACTCGCTTTGAAACTATTGTCACAGTTGGTTCACAAGATATATCATTGCTAGAAGGTTGTGATTCTCAGAAGGCTATCTTCCCAAGAAACTACCCATGGCCACTAAGATAAATGACACTAAAAAGTAAGCTAGGGTTATGAGTATGTACTGTGTACATGTAATTTTATAATGCAACAAAATACTTGGCATATCTAAAAGAGAGTGACATTAGGGGAGTACAAATTGATGCATCATCAATCATAAAATAGTAATTAAGACATTTATTTATTATGTGTTGTGTTGAAATGACACCAACTATAGTCATTGCCATATGAGGCACAAAGTGGTCCAAATATAGCCCAAATTTGGCTTACATTTCACATAGGAGGATCAAAATACAACCAAAAATGTTCCATAGAGAAATTCTTTGCCTCTGCCAAAAGTTTAGCATAAAAGTTTCCTTCGCAGTGTGTGTTGGAGATAAATTTCCTAAAAAAACGAATCAAAGGTATACATTCATAAATTGAAGTATTATAAGTTTTGGCTAACGTGATTACTTAGGTAGTCTTAGATCCTTGCTCACTATAAAAAAAGTTCAAAAAACACATTAACGACTTTTTTTTTTGGGTCCTGAAATGCTCTTTAGACGAACCATTTATATAAATTACCTTAGATTGATATCTCTAAAATTTCTAGGGCAACTCTGTTATAAAAATTTTATAATCTTGACCATTCATTAACAAACGAGTCATTTAGATTTCGTTACATTATTAACAACTTCAAATAGATGCTAAAATAATAATGTTAGTTTAAATATTGATAACATAACAAACTCTAAACTATTTACTTATCAATGAATGGTCCAGATTTTAAGAACTCTATAAGACTAGATACTCGCATCCGTGACCCTGTCACACTTGGCAATATATAAAAATTATTATAATTTTTTCTTTTTTAAATTGGATGCTGTTTATACTTTATACACTTTCATCTATTATTATGGATAAAGTCAAAAAGAGTGTATCAAAAAGAGTGTATCAGCTCTTACGCATGTCGTTTGGCCACTAAGTCCGACATGTTGTTTTCTACAGCCCTTATAAATGTTAGGCTTACACCCCATGCGGCCTGTCGTTTAGATAACAGGAAGGAACACCATTGGGCTTCTGTAAAAACGCGCACCGTTTTCAGTTCCCGACCACCTTAACCTGTGAAAAAGTCACAAACTTTTACGAACCCTTAAACCCTTTCAAACTGAAAATCTCAGTGACACCAAAGTTTGATAACTTTGTAGTTTGTACAGTGAAACAGTGTATCAACCAAAGTGAGTGAGAGAGAACATCAAAAAAGAGACGAAGCAGTCAGCAACAAAATGCAGATTCTTGTAAGAAAACTAATGCAGAGAATCTCTCACAAACAAGTATGTGCTTTGAGAACTCAATAAGTATTCATATTAGTTTCCTTTTTTCTTTTCATTTTTATTATTATTAAGTTTATATAAAATTTGGACTGAATTATGAAGTGGGTATTTCTCAAATTGTCCCATTTGTGTTGAATGTTGGTAAAGATGGTAGCTTTAAGGGACTTTTTTTTTTTTTGATAAGTAAGATGGTAGCTATAACATTTTCTAAAGCAATTTTCTTGGGATTTTTTAACAAAGAGTTCTTATTGCTTTTTATTTTTTTGGTTTCTCTAATACTGGGATTGAAATAGCACACTGGTACTGCTCAAATAGTCATTTAGTATCGTGGACTAAAAGCTTAAATTTTTGTTGATCAACTACCGTTTAGCTTTTGGTAAAAAGCTTGATGAGAATTTGTTATGTTAAATGGAATTTTCAAAGTTGTATTGGGATTGGTAATATATTATGTTTATGGAAATTTACAAATTTGGTTTTTGCTGAAGTGTAGTTTGCTGGCCTTGTCTCAATATTGTACTGGTGCTTGTTTTAATTCTTGCATATGAAATAAGAGTGTCAATCATCTACTCTCTATGGTGAGAGTTATTCATGAATTTGATAGCAATAAGTACTCTTTTCTCATGGTCCTCGTTGTTGCTGCTGCTGCTTTTATCTTCCTCTCTTAAACATTTTGTCAAAAATGTAATTTGTGGGTTCACTTTTCGTGTAGTCTCTGATGCTTGTGGGTGTCTAGTGTGTTCCAGTGCAAGTTTTATATTGTTTTCTCCCTCCCTTTAGTTTCTATTCAACATGAAGAATTATAGGTTTTCCCTCCAAATTCACACGGTGCTCCCTCCCTAGAGTAGAAATGTTCTGTCAATAAAATTGAGCAATTGGTGGTCTAGTTCATGTTAATGATCCAACTTTTTTATGATGAAAAATTGGATAACTTGTTTGTTATCTTCACAGTTCTATTCTAATTTGGTTTCATATGAGTTGACTCTGTAGGCTACAGGTTGTCGTGCATATTGTACGAAGATGGTTGCTGATATTGGACAGCCAACTCATGCATCTCATCCTCAGGTTCTCCTACTTAACATCTATGTGTGTTTATGTGCATGCACAAAGTTACTAGGAAATTGCACATACTAGTCACATCACTATGGCCACCTTCTTGGGTAGGATAGTGATTTTCTGTGCACATATATATATATATATATTTGATGAATGATTTTGCTTTATATATTGGTATTGTTATTAATTTTAATTTTCCCCAGTAAGATTTTAATTTTCACTAGTAAAATTTATGGACTTGATTTTGTTTGCCTTTTCACTTTTCAGTTACTAAAAGAAGGGGAGATGACACCTGGAATAACTACTGAGGAATACATCTCAAGAAGAAATAGGTTGTTGGATCTTCTTCCAGAAAATAGTCTGGCCATAATTGCGGCTGCCCCTGTAAAGATGATGACAGATGTTGTGCCTTACACATTTCGACAAGATGCTGATTATTTGTATATTACTGGCTGCCAACAACCTGGTGGCGTGGCAGTTTTAGGTCATGACTGTGGTTTATTGATGTTCATGCCAGAAGCAGACTCTCATGTATGCTCAGTCTTCTATGAGACAATGACAGATTTTTCTTCATACCCTATGAAATTCTGTTGCATTTGCATATCTACTGCAGTTGTGGCATTAGATTCCTATGATTTTTGGTTGTCTAGACATGCAATCTTGCATGTAATTATATCCAAACATGTATTTATCTCATCATTTTTTTTTGTAAACCCAAAGTTGCATATATGATACATGATGTTATATTACTATACCTGTTGCAGGGCTGAGAAAGCTGTCATTTAGCAAGGGTAGTTACATTAATCTACAGATGTTTTCTTAATTTTGGCTATTGTATATATTACATAGATAAAGCAGTAATTGAAGAAGTCACTAAATTGTTTTCTTTATTATTCATATAGGATGTTATTTGGCAAGGGCAAATTGCTGGAGTTGATGCAGCATTAGAAATTTTCTGTGCTAAGAAGGCATATCCAATGCGCGAATTACATAAGGTGTGTTGACTACTGATGTGACATTGAAAAGTAGAGAATTTGATTGAGGAAATTGTCTCCATTTTTTCTGGTAGTAGGCATTAATCAATTAATATTTTGAATGGAAGTTTAAGCATTAAGGACATAGAGGTATCATTAAATTGGCTGCTATATCTCTTCTTTTCCTTTCCAATATGACATGCATCTTCCTAGCCAAGTAGCATATATATATATATATATATGGATCCACGGTGGTGCACCAGACTGGAATCACAGTACAATTTGTTTGAAACAATTAACATAGTTGTAATTTGTAGTAAACAGTGACATTTGATCAACTTTCATCAGTTTTTCTCCTCTCTTTTTTTGGGCATTTGGTGAGCTTACTCATTCATACCAAAGTCTGACAGCCGGTCTCACAGAAGAATTTTGTCTTCATATGCTACTCTAGTGTTTAATCAGAAGTTGACATGACCTATAAACTAAGCCTTCACAGTTTTTCCTATCCTATAATCTTCATAAAAGTTCAACACTATGGCTGCTCATGTGCTTATAAATAACGGTAACATTTTTTTTACTGACTGCAGTACCTTCCAGATTTGACATACGGATGCTCCAAATTGTTCCACAACAGGCAGACAGCCTTACCAACATATATGAAATTGGAGTCCTTTCAAAAGTTTGCTAAGAATGGCAAAGTGGGAGACCTGTCTACTTTCACTCATGAGTTACGTTGGATAAAGTCACCAGCAGAGCTCAAGTTAATGAAAGAATCTGCATCAATTGCTTGCCAGGTACTCATAAGTCTATGCTATATCTAATTTTGGTCTTTGTAAATGAGCAGTTGCTGGGCATTATTTTCTTTCTTTCTTTTTTTATTTTTATTTTTTTCGGTTGAATTGGTGTTATAATGTTTATATAACATGACAGTATTACTTTTCATACCATAGTTATTATTACTTGTTGGAAGAGATCAAAATTTTCTTACATAGAGTTAGGTCACTTAATCCTACAAGTCTGTTTTCTCCTTGAAAAAGATAGACCAGGTTTGATTCGCACCCATTTTAAGAAGAATTTCTACTTTATGGTTCTGTTTGCTTTTACAATTAGTTCTGTAATTAGTTAAGCCAAAGAGCTCTAGCTCACATGGCACTTTTTTATCCCATAAGAATGGGTGGAGGGTGTGGTCTTGGGATCAAACCCACTAGGCGCATGCATAACTTAGAACAACAACAACAAAAACGAAGTCTTAGTCCTAAAATTTTGCAATTGGCTATTGATCCTCAATAGATTAGTTAGGGCCGGCCACATGTATTCTTTTCTTCTATTTGATTCTATTTGAAGTCATACTAATGCAGGACAACCTAGGCTTCCCACCTAGATTAGTCCCATTGTAAACCTTACGCTTCACCACCTAAGGCTGTTTGGATTCACGACCAAACGCAATGCAAACTTTGTGTGAATAATCACTGAATAATATTAATAATCATCTAAATAGTCTGATTACAAAATAAATCATCTAGAGCTGTATATAGAGCTTCTAGGAATCTCTAGAGATAAAGATAAACATCCTAAAACAAATTCTAATCGAACTCAAATACTAATCCAAATACTAAAGTAATCCTTATCTAAGGATATGAAATTCCATCCCTATCATAATTCAAACTAAATAAATAAAAACATTAAAATCTAAAATTATCCAATGAAAATCCAAAATAAAATATTGAGATAGTTTCTGGTTATGCTCCTGCATCACATACTCTTTGTTATTTCCTTAATTGATATATAATAATTATAAAGGAAAAGTAAAGAAAGAACACAATCATGTAGCCAACAAAAATCAGTTGGTTTACTTATTTTAAAAAGAATTCATGTAGCCAACACAATCAGTTGGTTCAAGGCCTAGTTAATTCAAATAGATGTCACATAAAAATTTGGAGCCAAGAAATTTAAATTTTGAGTGGGATATGGGTCAATTATATTTTCTTCAGTCTTGCTCATTGTGCTGAAGTTCGTTCATTTACACAAAAGAAAGGGGATCGGGCACTGGGCAGGGAAGCAAGCCTTCTAGTAAGTTAGTCTTGCTTCCACTGTGAAATATATTTCTTCACCATCAAATTGTAGTACTCACAGTACTTTAAACTGATGCTATGTCTCTCTAAAACATGAATAACTTGGTAATGTAAATTGGATTATTCCTTGTAATAAATTATATATATAATATGTATTTTGGTCTTGAATAGGCGCTTCTGCAGACGATGTTTCACTCCAAGACATATCCTTATGAGGGCATGCTGTCAGCAAAGGTTGAATATGAATGCCGAATGAGAGGTGCTCAAAGAATGGCGTAAGTTCTTTTCCTTTCTGGATCATTGGATCCAAAAGAATGATTTAGTTTCTAACTCAGTTTATATGTCCCAATTTTGTAATCAAAATTGTTTCCCGAAGTTTCAAACAAGCCTGGATGTCTGAGTTGTCAATATTATTTAATGCTAGGTTCTTGCCAATGATTTATTAATTTTATAATCACTGACCAGATTCAACCCTGTCGTTGGTGGTGGGCCAAATGCTAGTGTTATACATTATTCTCGAAATGATCAGAAGGTGAGTCCATTAATCAAAGCTGGTATCTAGTTTTTATTGTCTTCACAAAATCAATGAACTAAATGATATTTTATTATATATGAAAAATCCATGCTTGTAATAGTCTTATAATTTATTTTGCAGATTAAAGATGGGGAACTTGTTTTGATGGATGTTGGATGTGAGTTGCATGGTTATGCCAGTGACCTTACTCGTACCTGGCCACCCTGTGGAAGATTTTCTTCTGCTCAAGTATGTGCCATCAAAATTTGGTTTCTCTTCTGCTGTAGAATGCACTGCTGAATGTTCTTCCATTATCTGATATATGACAAAAGCTTGATAAGATATATTTGCCCCATCTTGTACATCAAATTAAAAAATATTAACCAAATTTTTTATGAAGTTTGTTTCATGTAATTTTCTAGTGTTTTTGATGCAGGGAGCCAAGATTTTATGTTTTAATTTGCAATTAATATTGTTTTTGAATTTGAATTTGTTAATTAATGTTGAGGGTTTTTAGGGATTTAAATTAGATGTTTTCCATATTGATGTAATCACCTAAACCATATATAACTAATACTCCTGTAATGGTGAAAGACAGATGAATTTGAATAAGATTAATTGATATGAGTTGAGAATGTCTCCTCCTTTGTTTTCTCTGTTTGGTGGTGATGCCAAATGCCCTTAGGTGGTGATGCCTAGGGTTTGCAGACAGGTTCTAGGTGGTGAAGCCTAGGGTTTGTTTTGTTGATACTTTTGTTCCTTTTTTATTTCCAATTTCCTATCTGTTCCGCATCAGTTTTTGTAAACAAAATGACCATTTTTGAAACAGTTTTTAAAATCTAGGTTCACATGCATTTATTTAAGCACCATGGTAGGAAACAATTGTTATCATTCTAGGCTTATGCACTCCCCCCATTCTCCTTCCCTTTCTGGTTGGAATTTGCCAACTGCAAACCAAATTGCATTGAAAAGTTTCATATAATCTTAAAATTCCTTGTAATCATTCTCTGTCAGCTTTCTTTCTTTGAGTTTTTCTATTTCGTATCAGCTTTTGTTATCTGAATATTCTGTTATTACAACCCCTTATGCCTGCAGTGTGTTTATTTCAGGAAGAACTTTATGATCTTATACTAGAAACAAACAAGGAATGCCTGAAGCTTTGCAAACCTGGTGCTACCATAAGTCGAATACACAATTATTCAGTATGATCATTTGAACCTAAATTGTTTCCTTTTCTATGGTTTTGCTTTTCATCAGCTGTCTTTAGAAAAGATTAAAATTTCATTCATTAAGAACTTATCCAAAAAGGGGAAAAAGAAAGAAAAAGAAAATTCAGAAAGTATAAGAGCAAAGAATAGCAATTGCTCTATGCTGCTCAAGTTTTAATCTTTGCTTCTAACTTTTTTTAATAAAAAAAGGGTTGCAATTTTTTTTTTTGTTGCATTGTGTTTTATATCTGTAGCTTTCTCTATTTTACTTTGTTACATTATCAGTTGAAAGGCACCTATATATGTAGGGAAATTAAAATTCACAACCATCCGACCTACAAAACATTTTTAACTTGTCAGGAATTATGCTAATGTTTGTGGTCATCACAATATTTCATTGTCATGGAAATTACCTAGTTGGCCCTACTTAGTGTAGTCAAAGGTGAGCGCCCAAGTGCCTTAAACAGGCTGTAGGGCACTTGAGGTGAGAGCCTCAATGAAATTCAGCCAAAAAAAGGTCAGTTTTTGTAATTTGGTGAAAAAGGATAGTTCTATACTTAAATTCAAGTTAGCAGGTGTCTCTTTCTCTTTTTTTTTTTTTTTTTTTTTGATAAGTAACGAAAATATTATTAAGCAAAGAAAAACAGCCAACCCGAGTACATTGGGAATGTACTAAGGGGGCACAAATCAAGGACCAATGTTACAACGATCAGGTAAAACAGGAAGGGAAGAACAAGAAATATGACAAAAGACCACACTCCAATCAAGGAGATTGTGTAAAAAAAAATACTTAATCTCTAACATAGAGCGTTCACATCCCTCAAAGCTTTTAGTATTTCTTTCACGCCAAATACACCATAACAAGCAATGAGGCACAAGTCTCCACAAATCTATGTTATGATGTCGTCCAAACATACCCTGCCAAGACTTAAACAACCCAATAACCTTCTGAGGCATAACCTGGTGGATACCAAACAAACAGAGCACCAACGACCACAACTCACAAGCTATGGGGCAATGAAAAAGAAGATGATCCACTGACTCCCCACAATTCTTACACATATAGCACCAATCAAGAACTAGCACACGTCTTTTGCAAATGTTATCTGTTGTTAAAAATCTTACCTAAGGAAGCAGACCATGAAAAGAAAGCTACCCTTGGAGGAACCTTCGAATGCCATATCATTCTCCAAGGGAAGGATAAGAGGGTAGGAGGGTAGAAAGAAAGATAGAATCCTCTAACCTCAAAACCTCTACTCCTAGCTGGCTTCCAACAAACCCGATCAGGACCCAAACCCCAAACCGTCGAAGAGTAGACCATATCCATAAACAGATCAAAGGATTCTTCTCTTGCTTTGTTCTCTCACCTCTCTT
This sequence comes from Quercus aquifolioides, assembly GCA_019022515.1. Lineage (NCBI taxonomy): Eukaryota > Viridiplantae > Streptophyta > Magnoliopsida > Fagales > Fagaceae > Quercus > Quercus aquifolioides. The sequence continues at coordinate 3,940,280 of CM032330.1, read as the reverse complement.
TCTTTCCGCATCAGTTTAGAAATAGTTATTTATTTATAATTTCAATCATATAAACTTTTAACTGTAAGAGTTGTTCTCCTTTCCTTTTTTTTTTTTTGAATTTTTTTATATGAGATTGTTATAAATTCTGTTCTTAGATTAATTAATAGAACCTCCTACCATTTGAAAAAATTTAAACTGTGCCTAATAAGCATTAGTAACAAATGATTTGAATTCATTATATGTATATTAACTATATTTAGAGTTTGGCATATTGCTTCACTCAGGTGAGTGTGTTTTTGGCGCCTCATGTCTCAGGCGATACAAGGACTTGGCACCTTAAGGTCGCCTTTCACCTTTGACCACACCCCTACTCCTTGTGGAAGTATATATTACTTTATGGTCTTGCCTTCTATCTACTATTTGCTTGAAGGTTAAATAATGTTGAATTGTAAATAAATGATGTAATCTCTGTAAAACTGTATGGTTTTCATAGGTTGAAATGCTGCGCAAAGGATTCAAGGAGATTGGAATTTTAAAAGACGAGGGAAACAGTTTATACAATCTGCTGAACCCCACTTCTATAGGTTTCTCTATGCCCCTCTTTACATGCATTCAAGTTGATTTATATTTTTTTTATTCTTTTTATATTTGGTCAAATGTTAGGAATGCAAAGGTATAGCCTTAAAATATTGATTACGCTTCCCACCTAGATTAATCCCACAGTAAACCTTAGGCTTCACCTCCTAAGGTTGTTTGGATTCACTATTAAACGCAATGCAAACTTTGCATGAATAATCACTTAATAATATTAATAATCATCTGAATAGTCTGATTAAAGAATAAATCATCTAGAGCTTTATATAGAGCTTCCAAGAATCTCAAGAGATAAAGATAAACATCCTAAAACAAATCCTAATTGAACTCAAATACTAATCCAAACTAATCCAAATACTAAACTAATCCTTATCTAAGGATGTGAAATTCCATCCCTATCATAACTCAAACTAAATAAATAAAAACATTACAAAATAAAATATTGAGATAGTTTATGGTTATGCTCCTGCATCACCACTATAGTAATTCAAATGTGTTAGTTTATTAAATTTAGAATTGGTTCATTAAGAAGATAAGAATTACTAAATTTCTTATGCAATTAATCACTTATATTATTATTATTATTTTTTTTTTATAAAAAAATTTTGCTGTCCAGGTCACAATCTAGGAATGGATGTTCATGATTCTTCTATGATCAGCTATAGCCGGCCCTTAAAGCCAGGTGCTGTAAGTTCCCTCCCTGATTGACAACAATTCGACTTTCTCTACCTTGGAGATATTGTATTTTTTTGGCATATTGTGGCTGAAACGGTGATGCTTTAATATTAGCACATCCTTTTTGGGTGGGGTGAGTGTGTACTATTTGTTTTGTTTGTTTGTTTAAAGTGTGTGTGCTCTTTTTTATTTTTATATATATTTTTCTCTCAAGATGATTTTTTTAGTATTGGCACCTAGAGGAAATTATTCATAAAAATGAAAAAAAAAAAAAGGGTTTAGGGCCCTCCCTTTCTTAGGGCACATTTCTCTTCAAAAAAGAAAAGAAAAGAAAATACATTGTATTAATCAAAAAAAAAAAAAAATCCTTGTGATATAATTGATCACGTTTTTGTGGAATGGGATTGGTGGTGAACCTAAAATTCATTTTGTTAATTGGGTCAAGGTTTGTAGGCCTTTGCAGGTTGGGGGGTTGGGTATAAGATGGTTGGGTAATTTCAATTCTGCCTTACTAGGTAAATGGTTGTGGAGGTATGGTACGGAGACTGATGCTTTATGGAGGAGGGTTATAGAAGCAAAATATGGGAACATTTGGGGTGGTTGGTGTACGAAGAAGGTGACAAGTCCTTATGGGGTCAGCTTGTGGAGATACATTAGAAGTGGCTGGTTAAACTTCTCTAAACTCCTTGTTTATGATGTGGGGGATGGTACTAGAGTGAAATTTTGGAAGCATGTGTGGTGTGGGGATTGTACTTTCCAAGAGGCCTTTCCGGAGCTTTACTATCTTAGTAGGTCTAAGGATTCCTCAGCGGCTGAAGTTATAGGTTGGTCTACTGGGAGGTTTCACTGGAATGTGCAATTTCGTCGTCCACCACAAGATTGGGAAGAAGAAGCCTTTGACCGGTTTATGGGGTTGGTATATTCTTCGTCAGTGCGGGGGTTTGGCCTAGATAAGGTTTGTTGGAAGTCTGCAAGGAATAGAGGTTTTGAGGTTAGAGGTTATTACAGCTCCTTCTACCCTCGTAATTTTGTTTCCATGGAAAATGATATGGCAATCGAAGGCTCCTCCAAGGGTAGCTTTCTTTTCTTGGTGTGCTTCCTTAGGTAAGATCTTAACAACAGACAACCTTCGCAAAAGAAGAGTGATAGTGCTTGACTGGTGCTATATGTGTAAGAGGTGTGGGGAGTCGGTGGATCATCTTCTACTTCATTGCTCCATAGCTAGGGAGTTGTGGTCTTTGGTTTTTTGCTTGTTTGGTATTCAATGGGTTATGCCTCATACTGTTCTTGAGTTGTTTGAGGCTTGGCAAGGAAAGTTTGCGCGACATCGTCACATTGATGTTTGGAAATTAGTGCCTCATTGCTTGATTTGGTGCATTTGGCGTGAAAGGAATGCTAGAAGTTTTGAGGGTTGCGAACGCTCTTTGCTGGAGATTAAGTCTTTTTTCTTACACACTCTTTTTGAATGGAGTGTGGTCTTTTCTCATTTTTCTTGTTTTTCCTTTTCTATTTTTCTAGACCGTTGTTCTTTTGTTTCTTGATTTGTGCCCCCATAGTACATCCCCAATGTACTCGGCTTGGCAATCTTTTTATTATTAATAATATTCTTACTTTATTTATCAAAAAAAAAAAAAAATTGATCACATGGGAATGGGGTAGAAAAACCAGCAAATTATGTGTTTTGTGATAAACAGCCAACTGCAAGTATGTCTGTGTCCACTTGTATCACTGTTAGCATACTTTGATTTTTTTGCTGCAATTTTGACCTTATTTTTGTTCATGGGTAGGTGATAACAATTGAACCAGGAGTCTACATCTCATCTTTTTTGGATGTTCCAGAGAGGTACTTGTTGAAATTCATGACATAATTGCTACATCTAATTTTGTACTTATATATTGAGACTTTTATGAACTTGGCTGTTAGCACAGTTTGTACTTTGTAGCTATCTTCTTATTTGCTCAAGCAGAGCAAAATTAAAGGGGTTTTGCCCACCAGCCTTAACTGCAAGAGTATTCTTTATGAAAGAAACTGTAAATTGCTTGAACATTCAATGTTTATTTTGCTCTTATCTCCTCTCATCCTATGTGGTGGCATGCCCGCTATAGTGAATTGAGTGGGAAGCCTTGATACAAGACTGTCCAGCTTTAAATTTTCAGCCTTGTTTTTGGTGACTAAATTCCTATTCCTTCATAATTTGCGGTCTTCCAATGTCAGATATATTTTCCTTGAACTTTCATTGTAGGTTCCTTAATATTACTCTTGATGGGTAGCTAATTGCCAATTAGTTGCTTTTATTGTCATTGCAATTAGCTATCTATCTTTTTCATGACATGTTATTCTTAATTTCCATCTTTCACCAAATATCAAATCTGATACCTCCTACCTGGATGTGATAACATTAAACCATAGGTTTCTAGTTTCTAGTTTCTTAGCATTGAATGTTTTGATAAACTATACATGCTATTCATATATGGGTTGTGTTACGGTGCCCGTTAACAATAGCTTTTTGCACATCTTTTTTACTTTTTGCAGCTTTTTATTCTTTTTGACAGTTTTTTAGCAATTTTTTTTAATCCTTTTTGGCAATCCTTTTAATAATTTTTTGTCCTTTTTATTAACACAACCCATTAAGGGAAATCTTAACAAGCACCGCACGGTGCTTGTTAAGATTTCCCTTCATATATTGAGGACTGAGAATGTATGATGCAGGTATCGAGGCATTGGGATAAGGATTGAGGATGAGGTCCTCATTACAGACACTGGTCATGAGGTATAAATTAGATTTAAGTTCGTAATAATTTTATTGGTTGCCTGACTGCTGGAGAAAATTTGGTTTTTCCAGTCCTTTTGAGCCTTACAATTATATATATCAAAAGAAAAGTGTTCTTTATTTGTAGCAGTTGCAGCTTTTATTGATGTTTACTGACTACCATCTTGGTCATTTTTAATAACATTTACTATGTTTCATCTTTTACATAATTCCTTGATAATGATATTAAATTAATATAATTATTTCATATTATCTTTGTTTATTGGTTGAAACCAGAGAAAAGCAACAGTTTTACCAACAATTATTGTTAATGAGAACCATCATTATAGTTTGTAGCTTGATCCAGTTGATTAAGATGTCATATGAAAGTTGTTGCTATGTTTTAAGCTTTGTAATTTTCTCTTTCATTGGTGCAGTAATATGCCACATTTTTATTTGTATTTAAGTAAACGAAGATCCCATTGATTATTTATAAGAATTCACACTGTTTTGTATATCAGGTCCTCACCGGGTCAATGCCAAAAGAAGTTAAACACATTGAATCATTGCTAAACAACTTCCACCCCGGAATGGGGATGGAGAGCCATAACAATATCAGGGCTGCATCCAATAGATAAATTAAAGAGCTAAGACAGTGATTTGTTGTAAGAGGAAATCAATCCCGAGGCTTTCTCCGGCGCTTGGGTTTCATTTTTGAAGCATTTGTGGGGGGGGGGGGGGGGGGGGGTGACTTATATTGCACGTTGAGGCATATTCTTGCACAAATTGTGCACCGGTTGGGTTTAATTTGTAACCTTATTTTTGTTTAAGAAAGTTTTTGGATGATACTTGAACCATTAATCAAGCTAGTTGAACCCCCAACATTCAACTAAATTTTGTTAGGTTTGCTTGATGTGCTCAACCGTCCAATTTTGGTTTTATATTGAATATATTTCAGGGTTTGCTTCTGTATCAGTGTCATGGCCCTCAGAGACCATAAAGGAGGCAGTTGGCTGGTTTGGGTTGTCATGTATTTACGAACATGAGTTATTTGGTAAAATTATTTAATACACATTCTTCTCACGTAAATGCGACTTTACGTGTAGGTTTTAGTTATTTGTGTATTTAAGGGAGGGGGTATGCGTGGATTCCAAACAGTAGAAAAGCCAGATTTTTTTTTTGGGGGGGGGGGGGGGGGGGGGGGTTGGTGATGGTGGTGTTAACCTTAGTCTTATATATCCATTTTGAATTGATATGAATTATTCTAAAACTAAAACAAAACAAAAAATAAAATGATTACAATGTATATTCTTAATTTTAGAAAATAATTCTTTTTATAATACTAATAAAAAAGAAATGTACGTATATCCCTTCAGTTTTGTCTATTTTCTCATGCGTTTTACTATTGATTTAATTAAAAGCATGCGACTTAGTATTTCTTTAATCACGCCACTTTCATACATTGCACTTGAATATTATTATTATTATTATTAAAATTGGAAGACATGCTATCTAGCTTGGGGTTGGCAAGGTAGTAAAATATGGGCGTGAGTAGTGGTATGTCTTATTGTGTGCTGGTGGTACCCTTGAGCTTACTAACTTGTATCTTGGTGCGTGGGGCGATGATTACACAAGCAAGTCTCTTTTTTCTTCGCTGAAAAAAAGAAAAGACAAAATGTAGGAACCATTTGTTCTATGGAGTGTCCCCTCTCTCTTCGTGAATGGAAGCGAGTAGGTGTTGTCTTGGTAGAAATGCTCCGATGCAATTATTTAGAGTTAATACAATGGGGCTATTTCCAGCTGATGATAGTAAGAAATTTGTAACAAGAGAGGGTAAAGTTTCTATGGCAGCAACAGTACATCACATTTGGAGGTTGAGAATTCAGTTACTGCATCAGGGGCCCTTGATTTCATAGGAGCTCTAAATAAAGAATATCTTAAATGATGTGAGATGGAGAGGACTAGAGTTTTTCTTCCTCTTAATCTTTCAGTTACTGATCATGCTCTATGCTCTAAATTAAGAATTCAACCATAAATTGGCTTTGTTTGTTGTTAGGCTTGAAGCTTTGCTCTCTTTTGTTATGTGGTCAATGTGGCAAGAATTGAAAGTATGTCTAGCGTTTGGGAGATCTATTTGTGTGACCTTTTTTTATTTTATATATATATATATATATATATATATATATTTATATATATTTTTGAGGTTAGATGGGTAGGGGATTATGAGTATCTGGTATTTCTTTGGGGTTGTTTTGTCAATATGGTGTTTGCAGCTTAGCTGCTTGTGTTCTTTTGAGTTGTTTGAGCTGTGTTTATTCCACTTTTAGTTCATAAGATTTGCTTATATGAAAAAGTAATAATAATATTTAAAGAACTATTATTATATTTGATTTTGTCCCTTTTTAAATCCCTTTATTTGTAAAAGAGAATTATATATATATCTTGCTAATCATTATTTTTCATGTACATAATGATTTAAAAGCCATATGAATATAGTGTAAAACACTTTGGTTAACAAATTTCTGAAAGCATATTGAACTAAAATTTTGATTAAATCAATTCTAATTTGTAAAGACATGATCAAAACAATTGAAAACTAAATGGCATAATAAAACATGAATGGAAGTTTGAGAGATATTTAAAATATTTTATATCAAACAACTTATATATAACATCACTTCACTTAACATATATTTTGAGAAGAGTATAACTTAATTTATTTGGGTATTATCTATAGACACGTTTACATTTAACATATATTTTGAGAAGAGTACACCTTAATTTATTTGGGTATTATCTATAGACATTTTTACACTAACAAGAATGCGATTATTTTGAAAATTTTCAAGGGAGTCATGTATATATATTTTTGGTTAAATTGCAAACTACACTACTAAAGTTTGGGATTGTTTGGATATTACACCATGAAATTTCAAAATTTAAATTTTACCCTTGAAGTTCTATTTTGTTTGTATTAGTCGCCTCTCCATCTATATTTTATGTTAAGTGTTACATAAATTTGTCACGTGTGTTTAATTTGTCTAATAAAATGATATCACATTATTTTTGTATACTAAAAAAAAGTTAAAATTTAAATAATTAAAAATGACATGGCATTATAAAAATGATGTCACATTATTTTACTGGACAAACTAAATAAGACTGGCAAGTTTATTGACACTTGACTGAAAATATGGATGGAGGGACTACTAATGCAAGCAGAATAGAATTTTAAAGGTAAAATTGAAATTCTGATACTTTATAATATAAAATCTAAACCCTCTCAAACTTTAGGAGCATATTATATAATTTAGCATTTTAAAAAAAAAATTCTTGTATATATAAGTATATAATTATCAACATAATATTTACTAAATGAAAATGGGTTATCACAATAAGCTGACAAATAGAACTATAGAAGTTCATAGGTGTGCCCTTCAATTAGGTAAAAAGCACAAAATTCAAATAAGTACTTTCTTGATAGTTAAATAACATTTTTTTTTCTTTGGTCGAATAAGACAGTTTAAGAATTATCTTTAGCATTTTATATGTTAGTTAGATGCCAAACGTGTGCCTTAAAGATTCATTTTCAAGTTGGTCCAGCAATTAATTATTTTTCAAGTTGGAACCAAGAATTCTTTTTCAATTGTCAAACTTTGATGTGATGGTAAGTACTTTCTCCTCAAAGTTCAAGCTATATAAGTCCGGTTAGGACATACATTAACAAATCTGTTTTTAGAAAAATTTTATTGAGAATTAAAAAAATTGTTAAAATTTTTTTAATTTCTGATAAAATTTTTTCTAAAAATATTATATTATTGTGTGCTCTAAGGACACATGTTAGTAAAATTCTTAAAAATAAAGAAAAAAAATACCCTATCAATATTCAAATTATATATATTTTTTACCTCTCACAGCACATTTACTTTTTTAAATGTAGGATATACACATTTTATGAAGTGAGTGTCATATATTATATATATTTTTGATAGGATATGTAATATTAATATATCATGATTGCTTCATACTTTTTTTTTTCATAGAAAAAAAAGGTGAAATCATAAGAGTAAGACTCTTTATAATTCTAATTAGTAAGATAAATCCTTCTCGTGCATGATCTAGCCATCCTGATATCAGACATTACTCGAACTCAAGTGCTAAATGCGAAGTGAATGATGTGCTTCATCACTAAATTCCACATTAAGATTTCGCTGACATGTTTTGATATTAAAAAATGGAAAAGCATAATGGAATGCAGGTTCTACGTACTTAATCTCAACCCGTCAAAAATGTTTTGACAAACAAATAAAAAACCAAAGAGTATTTAGGTGGGTGTTTGTTTTTTTTTTTTTGATAAATCTAGGTGGGTGTTTGTTAGTGGATGCTTGTCAACCCTAATAAATAGATTAGTGTACCCAACCATATTACATGTGGAGTTCTCTCATTGGCTATTGCCTCATCACCACCGCTTCCCCCTTTAATTCTGCCATAATTGTTCAACTGTATCATAAACACAAGCCCATACTCAGTCAAACTGCCCCCTATACTTCACTGTTCACCTAAATTATAATGTTGCCTCTCACTTTGTTTGGTTTTGGTTTTTTTTTTTCTTCTATCTTTTTAAGAAATGTTAATGGATGGACATTGAATTTTTAACAAAAGAAAAGAAAAGAAAAGAATTTTAACTATTTTTTTTTATATTTTTCATAAAAATAGTATTAAAATCTTCTCAAAATAATTCTTTAACAAATATCTTAAAAATATCTATTAACAAGATTTTTTTTTCTCCACATTTAAAAAAGAAAACGGTCACACTAAAAGTGTGTAGCTAAACAAACCCAAGGAGCATTCATAAAAAAAAAAAAAACATTCACACCAAAAGTGTGTAGCTAAACAAACCCAAGGAACATTCAATCTTGTGATGATCATAAATTCATGATCTTGGTCCAGTGCTGGAAAAAACTTAATGGCATAAATCAATGTTGCACCTGTATGGTAATAAATATAATAATTATAAAAACAGTTCTTGTCCAAATTGGCAGGATTTATGTCGGTAATGGCATGATGGGAATTTTGTGAAAAAACTAAGGGCAAAAGTACAGCTTCACCACTATATATCAATTATCAATCCCACCTCTATTCCAATTCATTCTACATTATTCACAAACACACTCACTCAAGAATAAACAAAGAATACAACCCAGAAGAAGTTTGAGGAAAACCAAGAAAAGATGTCTCTGATCACAGAGGAACTCAAGGCCAAGGCTGAGTACTACCAAGGAGATAAGCTCTGTCAGGAGAAATCAAAGTTTTTGCTCACAGAAATGGGCTTGCCTAATGGCTTATTGCCTTTGCAAGACATTGAGGAATGTGGGTATGTGAAAGAAACTGGCTTTGTGTGGCTAAAGCAGAAAAAGAGCACAACCCACAAGTTTGAAAAGATTGGCAAGCTTGTGTCTTATGGCACTGAAGTCACAGCCTATGTTCAGCCCAAAAAAATCAAGAAGCTAAGTGGGGTTAAGACCAAGGAGCTTTTGGTTTGGATTACACTCAATGAAATCTTTGTGGATGATCCTCCAACTGGAAAGATTACTTTCAAGACTCCTACTGGGCTCTTCAGGACATTCCCAGTTTCAGCTTTTGAAGTTGAGGAGGAAGTCAAGGAAAAGGAAGCTGTCAAAGAAATCTGATTTCCAGGAGAAGCTTGAGTTCTAAAAAGACTTTGTTCCTAGGTTCTTAAATTTCAATCTTGATAATGTTGTGATGCTTTTTTTTTACGTCTTTACTAGTGTTACTGATAATAAAAATGTGAACTTTTCAGAATTTTATGAAGAGTTTCATTGTTTGATATCATAGCTGTTAAAGATTATAGCTTGAGATCTATGTTTGGTAAAGGGTTACCAAGATTTGCTTTTTTCAACTGGTCCCCAATTAAAGAATAATGCTAATCAAGCCATCAAACTCTTTGAATAAAAATGCAATTTCTTAATTACATATTTTTAAATGTGTAAAATCTAGTAAAATTTCTTAATGGTATATATTGGCTCGCTAATTAAAATCAATTATATGATTGTATTGAGTCTATTGACCAGTGAATTACACCATTGTATTTAATTGTTCATAAAAGAGATAACATTATTTTTGTTAATGAAATGGTACTTTAGTTACAAACTTACAATATTTGGGAAATATAAATTTAAAGAAATTTAAACTATCAGTCTACAATTTTTTATTATTAAAATTCTGCCGTAATTGTTCGACCGTGTGTCATAAACACAAGCACCATACTGAGTCAAACTGCCCTGTTATGGTTCACCTAAATTATCATGTTGCCTCTCTTTTTGTTTTTGTTTTTTTTTTTTTCAGGAAATTTTTTTGAAATGCGTACATTTGATTTTATAAAGCTATCAACATTTGAACAAAAATTGACTATATATATATATATAAATTTTTTTTTTAAAAATAGAAAAAAAAATTGACTATTACAAACTTTTCATTTCATGATTACAATTTTATTTGTTAGATTTGACAGTGTGGTAATAAATACACCTTTAAATTTATAATTTATAACTTGAGCTATAAAATAATTTATTTTTCAATCGAGAAAATTATAATACTTAACAACTTGATATCTATTTAAAATTATGATGATGTAATATAATTCAATCTAGTCATTTTAAAATGGATGAATACAATTCTTAGTATTTTAGGATGAAGTTACTTAGGAAATAAATCGAAATATAGACGACTTCAGTCCCTATTTTCTTTTTTCCCTAATCTTCATGATGTTGTCCATTTTTTTCAGCTAGAGACACTTGCTTAAAATGATACACACACAAGAAAAATGCATAGTTACTCAAACCGAAATACCTTTCAATTTGGATTTGGATAAGTGAGGATAATTGTAGATATAATCAATGTTGGATTTTGTAGATATAATCAATGTGAGGATAATTGTAGATATAATCAATGTTGGATTTTGTAGATATAATCAATGTGAGGATAATTGTAGATATAATCAATGTTGGATTTTGTTAATAAGTACTGTAAAGCCACATATTAATGAATAATAGATATTTAAAAACTGAATTTTTTCTTTTAGTAATTTATTAATTTGACCACACAAATTTGGAGTTGGATGAAAGACAATGATATAATAATCTCACTTTCTATATTCCACTTTATACTCACAAATTATGATATACATATTTGATTTTCTTATTTTCCATTTTAAACTATAATTAGTATGATTCTAAAAAAAAAAACTATAATTAGTTTATAAGTAAAAATAATACATAGTTATAGTATTAGGTATTGTTAATAACAAGGTACATGTTAATGAATAATAAGTATTTAAATATGAATTCTAGGAAAATACTAACGAGTGCCCTTAGGGCACTAGTTAGTAATCCATTTAAAGAAAGTATTTATGGGAAATAAAAAAAAAGTAATTAATATTTTGACATTTTTTTTATTTCCCATAAAAGTGGTATTAAAACTTTCCTGACTCGTTAGCATGACCCATTGTAATATACACTTAAAATTTTAGAGGAATTCAGTTTTCGGTAAATTATTAACACACATTTATTATCATTGTATGCACTTGTTTTCAATATTTATACACAATTTAATTTCTATTTAAAAAATATATATATTTATATAAGAGTATTAAATGTGTCTTAACTAAAGTTACCAAACCCATCAATATTTATGTCGGTAAACCTTAATAGCATGATGGGAATTTTGAAAAATAAAAAAAGAAAAAAAGAAAAAAAAGGGCAAAAGTACAGCTTCACCACTACACAGACTACAATATTTATCAATTTTCAACTCTACCTCTTCCTCAAACCACTCTACGTTATTCACAAACACAATCACTTAGGGTCTGTTTGGTTTAGGAGTGTCTCAGTTTTCATAACTCAAACTCAAAATCCATAACTCATCACCCAAACTCCACTGTCACTTAAAAATTCCAACACTTTTGTTTGGTCACAAAACTCAGTCATGTATCTCAGTTTTTAACTTCATTTTTTGCCAAAATGATGGACCCACCCACTGACACTGCACAGAAGAATATGGTTGCTACTCGTGTCTTTAAACCCAACTCCACCACCACCAATGGCAAACCCTTCATCCACAACCATCAACCAAGCTCCACCTCCACCACCACCAACGGCAAATCCAGAAATCCACAACCATAACCACCACCACCAATAGCCTTCAACACAACCACAACCTCCACCAAAAAATCCGAATGAATCAAAAATCCAAACCCACCAACAGCCCTCAACCAAATGTGTTTGATTGAAGAAGAAAAAAAGAAAAAAGAAAAGAGAGAAGAAAGCATCAGGTCTCATCACCGGCAAAGCTTCCGATCCCCTATCGCCTATCGAATCCCTGTCGAAGCATCAGGTCTCATCAGCCCATCTCTGTCTCCACCTCTCCATCTCTATCTCTCTATCTCTCCCTCCCTTCAACCCACAACCACTCATCGGCGCCATCAACCACTACCAATCTACCACCACTAACTCATAACTGATGTCCATGACGAAATACAAGCTGATGTCCACGGCGAAGGGTCTGGTCTGAGCTTGGATTGGAGACCCAAATCACGGCTTGTGGTTGATTGGAGACCTAATTCACGAGCTTGGATCAGAATCCTTAGATCGGAGATGAACCGATCTGGGCTGAGCTTGATGGTGACGACATTGGAGATCCAAATCACGACTTATGGTTGATCGGAGACCCAAATCGCTGAGCGTGATGGTGACGACTTGTGGTTGCTTATGATGGTGATGACTGGCATGGTGGTGGTGGCGGCGGCTTGTGGAGGAGCAATGAAGGGTCAGTGAGAAGAGAGAGCTCTGGGTAAAAGAAAACAAAAATGAAGAAGGAGAAGAGACAGAGAAGAACCGGTTGGAGAGAGAGACGTTACTTGATGAGACAAGTCATACGGGTGGGCTCCATGAGGTCAAAAATTTTACGGAATTGCCACTGAGTTATGTAACTTAGAAACAGAAAACACAATTTTCTTGTTTCCGGTTTTCATCACTCTCACTCAACCCAAACTGAGTTTGAGTGATGAAAACAAGGAGAGGAAATCAAGCCAAACACTCAGTTCTCAGTGGGTCCCACGTAATTCTCAGTTTGAGTGATGAGAACTGAGTCATATGACTCAAAACAGGGCTAATCCAAACAGGGCCTTATTCACTTTGAACAAACAGAGAACACAAAAATGTCTCTGGTTGCAGAGGAAATCAAGGCCAAGGCTGAGTACTACCAAGGACATCAGTTCTGTCAAGAGAAGTCAAAGTTATTGCTCACAGAAATGGGCTTGCCCAATGGCTTATTGCCCCTGCAAGACATTGAGGAATGTGGGTATGTGAAAGAAACTGGCTTTGTGTGGCTAAGGCAGAAAAGGAGCATAACCCACAAGTTTGAAGAGATTGGCAAGCTTGTTTCTTTTGCCACTGAAGTCTCAGCTTATATTGAGCACAAAAAAATCAAGAGGCTTAGTGGGGTCAAGGCCAAGGAGCTTTTGATTTGGGTTTCACTCAATGAAATCTTTGTGGATGATCCTCCAACTCATAAAATTACTATCAAGAGTCTTACAGGGCTGTCCAGGACATTGCCAATTTTAGCTTTTGAAATTGAGGATGGAAAAGATTACTGATTTTCAGAAGCAGCATGAGTTCTAAAAAAGCTCTGTTTATTGTTGTGATGCTTTGTTACCTTTTATACCAGCGTTACTGATAATAAAAAAGTGAACTTTACAGAATTTTATGAAGAGTTTTTGATACCTTAGATAATAGAGATTATAGCTTGGAGGATAGTTGTTTGATCCACGCTTGTAAAGGTTTACCAAGATTTGTTTTTTCAAGCAGTCCCCAATTGAAGAATAATTCTAATAAAGTAATCATATTCTTTGGATAAAAATGCAAACTTTATTTTTTAATTACATGATATATTGTTATTAAACGTGTAAATTTTAGTTATGGTTAATTTCTTAATGGTGTATATTAAGTTCTCCAATTAAAATCAATACATAGATGTCTGCTCAATACATGAGTATATTATCAATTCATATGAAAATCTCTTTATAGTTCATGTATAATAGTCTTTAAAAAAAAGTTTATGTATAACTCAATTATTAGGTAGTATTATGTTTTAAAATTTATTATGGATTTGGTTAGGGCATACATTAACCATCCATTTTGAAAATTTTTTATGGAGAATTGAAAAAGTTGTCAAAACAATTAATCACTTTTTCATAAAAAATTTCCTAAAATGTTTTACTAATATATGCCCTAAGGGCACTGTAGGGATAAGAGTCCAAAAAATACCTATTGGGTTGTGGGCCCTATCCAAGGACGGGGGAATGCCAGATGAGGTGCAGATAATTATGAGGAAATCCAATTTTAAAGTCTCATAAGTAATGAACGAATGGAGGGTGGTCCGAGGGAGGAATTCCTCCTCGAATATGATGAGTGCAGTTCAAATCTGTATTCCAACGCTCAAGGTGACCTTCCAAGAAGATCCAGCGATAAGGAGGTGCATCGTACACGTATAAGGATGATGGGAACTCGGAAATATCTAAGGAAAAGCTGTCACCTCCGTATTAAATGCACTGCAGCTACTTTTCTGGCCGTATTTATGTGGAGAAGACTCCTGAACAGTGCTTCCTTGGCTACCGCAACTCATAGAGAGCCAGAAGAGGTGTCTGATGGGATCGGCACTTAAGTGGTGGCTTGGACGATTGACAAATGGAGGGTCAAGACCACCAAGAAGGAGATATATAATGTAAGAGATCCTCGAAGGAAAAGGGGATCGGAAAAACAGAGAAAGAATACTGTAGCAGTCATAGTTGCACTTGTAATCAGTTCTATTGATTTATGCCAAGATTTGCCTCCTCGGACAGTGAATTTATTCAGTCCTATGTGCCTTGTTCTTACTTGATCATCTTTTAAATCCATACTAGCCGTTGTTCAATTCATTAGGGCCTAGTTCTTTGACCCACTCTCTACAAATTTATTATACTGGGCTTACTGGGCCTACTTGGCCAATATCCCATGCATTTTGGGCTTGGGCTGCTAACCGTATCCATACAGGCACATATTAGTAAAACCCATTTATTATATAACATATCATTGAAAAGAGATGAGATCAACAAGTAGATGTCTTGCTCAATGCATGGGTATATTATAAGGTCATACGAAAATCTTTCTTTAGTTCATGTATAATAGATTAGAATTTTTTTTTTTTTTTTTGGTGTAACTCATTAAGTAGTACAGTATTATATTTGCTTAGGTGGAAGGTTAAATAAAGATATTCTTTCATACTCAAGAAATGTACCACATATCAAACCTTAGACTCTCATAGTTTTGAATAAATGTGTGGAATAAAATGATTAGTTGGGAATTTGGGATAACATAGAAACTTTTGATTTTGAAGATTTATCACCCAATGTCTTATTTTACTTACTTGGCATTTACAAGTTGGTAAGGAAAATATTTTGGAATTTTTTGCTACTTATTTTACATTTTTGCTAAGTGGTGGCCTAAAAATGTTATTAAAATTTAAATATTATGGAAATAAATAATTTATTATTGAACATAAATAAATATTAAAAAACTTATTGATTCACTAAAACCATTGCTTAAGTGGAAGGTTAAATGAATCAAATTATAAAAAAAATTTCCTTAGGTGGAAGGTTAAATGAAGAATAGTATCCATTTACCTTTCAAAGAAGAGTGACACATGATGCTAATTAAAGGATGATGTTGAATCTTCTAAAAAAAAGGAGATGAAGAGGAAGACTAAATGAAAGAATTATAAAAAAATGTACTACATCGCAAAATCTCATATTCTCACACGAGGTTCTTTTCTATTTATAAATATATATATTGAAACTGCATTATATTGTGTATTTATTATTAAATTTAATTGAGATACTTTTTTTTTTTTTTTGAGAAGGTAATTGAGATACTTTGTTACAATATCTAAGAAGGATTTTGCTAATGTGTGTCCTTAAGGCACACATTAAGTCATTTATTTTTAGAAACATTTTCTCGAGAATTAAAAAAGTATTGACAACTTTTTCAATTCTTAAAAAAATATTTTCAAATATAAATGATTTAATGTGAGCCTTTAAGACACATATTAACCAGAGCCATCTCAGAAATGTAGTTTTGCCCTTTAAAAATTTATAGAAATTTGGATCAGGTAACATGGTTTAAAGACATGTACCAGTTTGTTGGGTACATTGCAGCAAAAGACACTGCTGCAAATACAACACAAGCTGTCAATAGGTTATAGGGAGAAGTAATAATAAAAAAGAAAGAAGCAGATTAAAAAAAATTTGGGAATGGAAAAGAAACCAGCTGTCCTGTCTTTCTCACTTTTTGACACATTTATGGTGGGGAAGTTCTTCTGTTTGACTCCAATGAAGTTTCGTTTTTTGTCAACGATATATCTAAAATCTAAATGGATAATATTCTACATGGACTTGTTGAAAAAACAGGGACCATCGGTAAAGTTGCTATTATTGAACTAACCTGCAAAAGAATATATATATATATATATATATATTTTTTTTTGTGGTTTGGTCAATATGAATCTAAAAGAAAAAAAAAAAAAAAAAAGTAGATGTAGTAATGATACAACCATAACACTGGTGTGTAGCTAAGAAGAAAACTTAACTTAAAAGAAATGCTAATCCTTCTTGCTCTTGCTCTTGTTCTTGTGCTTCTTCCTTTTTGGTTTGATGTGTTTGTCATTATGTTTGAGGGAAGAGGGAAGAAAAGGACAAAAATTTTGTTGTTTTGTTGGAGGGAATTATGGTGGAGGAAAGGAAAAGTGATGAGCGGTTTTCCTCCCTGACCCACCATCTTAGTTCCTCTCAAATAAGAGAAGAGTGAGTGGGACTCACCGTCTCATACAATGTGTATTTTCCATTCTCTTCCACCCTTGCAAACAAAACACATGGAAGGAAAAATAGAAAAATATGCTTTTTTTTCTCCCCACCATTCCTTTATTTTCTATTACTTTTTATTTTATTTAGGGCTTGGTTTGGGTCCAATGCCTTATGTACACCGGACCCCTTACAATGGCTGCACATGACTAAAAAGTAGATACATGTTATTATCATAATGATCCAATGCACTAGAGGATTAGATTCAATCTTTTCTTAAAAAAAAAAGTTTTTTAAATGAATAAACAGTTTCATTCCTCAATTAACAATTTGCAAGCAGTTCAATAACTACACAGCTGGTTGCAGCTAATAAGAAACAAACACCCAGCTCAACATTTCAAGGCTTAGCTACCCTGAAATTTACAACAATTGTTGGCTACACCGACTCTTAGCACAGTATCATACCCCACAAGCAACAAAAAACTACCTTGTTCTAAACAGAATTACAGAAGCTGCCATATTACTCAATTCTGTTTAAGGTCTTCACACAACATTCAAGAATTACTGACTTTTGTATGTTGTGAGCTGTGTAATATTAAACCCAGTCTTCTCACTCCCCGGTGTTTGTTGTTTGTCTTGTGTCTTTCTCAAAAAAAACTCAATTCTGTTTATAATTTCACATCTTATATCACTCTCACAAAGTCTTCTCATAATTAATTTTTCCCTGATGGACAATAGTCTTTGGGGTTCAAATGTGGTAGGAAGCAGCCCAGAGAGCTAATCTACATAAAGTAGACCTCAAGCCCTTGAGTCATGCCTTTCATTTAGCCACACATAGCTGGGGTGGCTGGTCCATCTATATCAGAAGATAGGGACAACCAAAACCAGTTTTTACGCAAAAACAGTTTTTGGTTGATGTGCCATGTGTCTTTATGCAGGAAACTCACATTGATTAAACAACTTGAGAAGTAAGGGAATTCTCCAGGTACTCAAGGAATGACTTTATTGATTTCTCCATCAATCCCAAATCACAAATCACATCTTGAGAATGACATGAATTTACATTTAGCCAACCATTAGTGAAAACTTCAATACAATATGTATATTTTACAATTAGAAATTACAGTTAATTGATTCTTGTGCAAGGTTAGAAAGTGAAACTGGGTCTGTTTGGATGGAGGAGTAAAAAAGTGAGAAAATAAAAAATTGCGGGAAGATGAAAAAGTGAGAAAATGAAAAATATTTAGTTTTCTCTCTTATGTGTTTGGTTAGAGGGATGGAAAAGTAGGAGAGTGGAAAACTCTTTTATTTGGTTGGAGAAGAAAAGTGAGAGGATAGAAAATAAAATTTGTATAAAATTACCATTATATCTAATTTAGGTAAAACAAAAATAATACATTATATTTTATTAAAAAAATTATGTATGAATGATTTCTTCATTAAAAAATTAAAATAAAAAGAGGATAAGGAGTATAAGAATCCAAAACTTTTTTTTCAAAAAATAAAAAACCAACAATTTTTTTTTATATCAAAAAAAAAAAAACCCAAAACAATTGAAAAAAGAAAGATTGCTGTACGAACACAAAAGAAAAGAACTAAAAAAAAAAAAAGAAGAAAGAAAGAAAGAAAGAAAGGAGTCATGGACATGACTCACAAGTCTCACAAGTCAAGCACGCAAAACACATCAAGGGAGGGGTAAATATGTAATTTTAAGTGTTAAGCCCCCCCTTCCTCTCTTTTCTTCCCGGTTTTCCTCCCAAATCGGGAGGAAAAAAATTTGTGGGCCCGGTGAATTTTTTTCTTCAACATTTTCCATCATTTGTGTTTTCTTTCCTATACAAAACGAGAGAAAACATTATTTTCTCCCATGTTTTCCTTTCTTCATTTTTCACCCCTCCTATTTTCACTCCAACCAAACAGAGCCTTAGAGTAAAAGCAAAAAAAGAAAAATCCAATTATAGTTCAAACTAACTTGTTTTTGGATGATTAAGAGGCCGATTAGTAATGTTATTTTAGTAACATTTTTTGTATTTTTTTAAAAAATATACAATAAAAAAGTGTATAAAAATATATGTAATATTATTTAAACATTAAAAACTATTATTCAAAATACGCCTCTAATTTTTAAGAGCTTTGTACATGTTTGAGCAATGCCCTCACTTATTCCATTTTGACCACTTTATCTGTCATCCTACAGTTATATACTCTTGAAGCCTTATACGATATATATTCCACAGTAATACACTTTTTAAGTCCTGTTTATTATATAGTACTTCATTAAAAAAATAAAACTGTCACATTATGAAACAACCTTTCCCACCAACACCCCACACACGACACATGGAGGAGTCATATAATCTTCTGACAGGTAGCTAATCAAATACTCCTTGTCATATATGCTTTGCTCACAGAATAGCAACATGCTAGCCAGGGCTTTCTGCAAACTTCTATTAAATCAAAGCATCAAAATGGTACATGAATTCTTCTCAAGAAGCTTCAATAAAATTCAGTGGAAAACTACTAAAATTTAAACAACTTTAAAGTCCATCTGCAGAGCACATGAGAAGCTAACTTTTCTATACACCCAATTGAAACTACAGAAACTAAAATAAATTTCTGAAAGAAACTCTATATCTGTAATAATAATACTCTCCAATCTCAAACCACAATGACTAAAATACTCTCACACTTTATTAACTCCAACATGGAGAGTTGCTTTACCACCTCTCTGTTCCAGTATTTCACCTTATGACTTATGAACTACTTTCAAAGTTTTCCAAAAGCCACAACTTTTAATAACATGATAAATTGTGATTGGTTGTCAGTCATTTTTATGTACTCTTTTTCTATCACTTATAATCTGTCACAATTATAGTTGTGGCAAAAGTTGTAAATTTTTTATTTTTATTTTTATGCAGGTCTAGAATTTTTGTTCCCGAAATAGGTGGATAGTGAAGAATTCATGAAAAGATTAATGAAATTGAACCTCCAACTGACAAGATTAATAATGGGCTGATTTCCAAAGCGTTTTTCCCTGCAACTTGGAAAATGCCAAACTGGTCAGTTTGATGAAAGTCCTGTTTTGGATTCGGTTTCATCATTCATGTTTGGCAGGTTGTGTTCAGAATCTTGGGGGTGTGGATTATGCCAAGTGTATATATTATATGATGCCAGAAAGGAATACGATTGCTTTGAATGCTTTGATTGTGAAGTTGGGCAGGACAGTTCATGTGATTAAGGCTTCTCAGTTGTTTAATGAGGTGCCTGAGAAACATATGGTTTCTTGGAGTGCGTGACTAACTTGAAATTGATGCAATAGCATCCTGTGTTCCATGGAGAACTACGAGCCAAGTATGCCAATAATGAAGTTTATGTTGATCTTGTTGAAGAAATGGATGCAACTATTAACAGGCATAAGATCAGGTTGGCTTAAACATGGCTAGAACTTCAAGTGATACTGTATTTGATGATTTGGATTTAGCAAATTAATTATGACATTTATTTAGTTTCTATCCACTTGAAATCTCAATTCTAGAACAATGAATAATTTGCTACACATGGATTCAACTAGAGAAATATTAATTGGTGTGTTAGAGAAGGCAATATGTCTTTTCTTAGTAATTGATTAGTCTTTACATAAACCAGGAAAAAAGAGTATGAAACAATGATGTTTTATGCTTGTTTTAAAGGTGTTACTTCCAGCTTGCAGTAATTATGTTTAATAGTTTTCTTTTCTCTCATAGTGTACTTGATTGTTTTTTTTAAAAAAATAAAATTTCTTACTTTACTTATAAAAAAAAAAGGGTTTTCTTTTCTCTTGTTTTATCGTATTTTTATTTTTATATCGTTTGGCTGGGCAATTGCAAGTGTTTAATGTGGGCTTTTGGGGTTGAGTTGGCTTGCTTTGATTTGTGCTAGATTGGGCATAGAGGAATTGTTGTTTGTGGATGTGGAATAGTGGTGGATTTCATTTGGTTGAGGTGGATCAGTGGATGTATCATAGTGCAATGGTTTTTCATTTCCATTGCTAATCAAGGATTACTTTTTGACTAAAAAAGTGTTAACACTTTTCTCTTTTGTGGTAATAGATTCATATGAAAAAAAAAAAAAATTTGTTGCGGAATGTTAGCTAGAATTTTTAATTTTTTAAAAACTTAATAATGCTCGTAATAATAACTAATGTTTCGCCTAAAATTTTTGTTTATTCTCTCAGTCGTGGTAGGTATTTAAAAAAAAAAATAACGCAGTTCTCCTAGTCAGCTATGTCAGTACCAATTTCAGTGAGAAATTTTGGGTACAAAAATTTGATAAAGCTTGAGAGATTATTGAGATATGCAAAAAGGAACTACAACTCATGTTTGATGCCAACTACAAGAATTATATATTCACAATCAAAAAACGTGACAAACTTATTCTGGTCTCTGTTCACAATCCTTACACCCTGAAATCCTTGTAATATCAGTGCCACTATCCCATCTCCATCATTGCATTGAACCAAGGTACCAAATTGATGCCAACTACAAGAAAATTGGTTGGTGGGTAGGTGCAATTCATTGAAGAGGAAGAGGATGGAGCATTGAAGAAAATTGAAGACATTTATGCTGCGGTAGTTGAGAGGAAGAAGTGGTAGAATGCGAAAATTTAGCCGTTGGAGAGAATGCACTGTTTTGTGTTTCTACTTCGTGGGTCAGAGTTTTGTGAACAGTATAG
This sequence comes from Quercus aquifolioides, assembly GCA_019022515.1. Taxonomy (NCBI): domain Eukaryota; kingdom Viridiplantae; phylum Streptophyta; class Magnoliopsida; order Fagales; family Fagaceae; genus Quercus; species Quercus aquifolioides. The sequence goes on along the minus strand of CM032330.1, from coordinate 3,918,659 downwards.
TACACAGTGCAACGCATTTCCTTTTATAATGCTCAAGTCTATGAACAGTACACGTACACACACAGTGTTTAATGAAACGGTGCGTTCAACCTTTTATCCAGCGTTTTAGCTGGAACTTTTGTGCGTTTAATTTGTGCCACTATAGTTGTGGGTCCCATGCCCATCAAAATGCAAACGCTGAAACGCTGAAGGAAACGCTGAAGGAAACCCCAGATCCAAACGCTACCTTACAATAAAAAACATAGCTTAACATTATTCTCTTATCACAACTTCACGTGAATGTGATAATCCTTTTAGCAAAAACTTGATTATTCCTTTCTGCACAACAATCTACTTTAATCAATCAGAGCTTGCTATCTTTTAACATTCCACAATCATGTCATGTGATATACAATCAGTGACAATTATTGATAAATCTCCCTTATGAGACTTGAAGGAAGGTAGTGCTTATGCCTTAATTGTGCTAGATAAAAATAGCTAATGGTTCAATAAGCTCTAGTTCAAATGACACTTCATTCTCTTATAACTTATAAGAGGAAGGTGGAGAGTGAAAGTTATAAGTTGTGCAAGACAAAAATGACAATTTGGGGTTAAGACTTATCAACGGAGACCTTTCTGATAAGCAAAACTCCATTTGTTGTCCAAATGCTACAGATAGACCATTGATGGATTCATTCATTACCGCACTTGATGTCAAATGGTTGGGGAATACATGTATTTCCAAGGCACAAATGACAATGCATCCAATGTATAATACTGTTTGAAGTCAAGTCACTATCACATTTGGAAATACTATGGAATTTCACCAGAGAACTTGATTACCTTTAGAAACTTCAATGCATTGGGAGTGTGTTTCGGCAGAATCGGTTTCTATGGTGAGCTTGGACACTGGTATATACAAGCGGTGAAATGTGGAGGCATAATTGTAGGAATATTATTCAATGAATGATGTGTTTGTGTGTGTGTGTGTGATTCCTTGAAGCAGGTTTATTCAGCTGTTTCAATGTTGTTGCACAAATACTGTCGCCAAGTTAAATGTACCGCTGTTAATGTTGCAGGTCTTTTTTGGATGAGATAGGTACTCGCCAGGTTGATGGTTCTTCCCTGAAATTAGTATTATGTATGTTGGATTATAATGAGTGATCCTCCCATCCCAAAACAAAAAAACCAAGAAAAAAAAAAGTGGGGGTTAAGCTCACTCCTGTTAATTGTTTTTGCAGGACCCTGTAATGTTTCAATTTGAAGTTTGCAGCAGCACAAGAATTGGTTTTCCACTGTCTAATTGGCTTATACCTCTCTGTTTGGTCTGTTCCTGCTTGCCATATGTTTAAAATGCTGACATCATATTTATATAACACTATATTTCTCGATTCTTGATAATGCTCTTCATTTCTTACTCCATCTTCTACAGAAGAGGGCAACCGAAATTTGAAAATAAATTTGAAGAGGTAAAGAATGTAGATATTGCATAACCAAACAATACTAATAATACAACCTAGTACATTGACACTATCTATCATTTTTAATTTGGTTGCAGCACAAAATGAAGAGTTAATTAAAAGAATATCTTAAATTGTTAGTGCAGGTTAATTAAACAATGCCCTTTTTTTTTCCGCTGCTAAGTTTCTTCTTCATTTCTTTTTTGCCACTTACTGGATTCAAATGTCTCAAAATTGAAAGTTTCAAGAGGAATACCAAATCCCCTCATACACAATTCCTTCTTCTTTCTGTCTGTGTATACCCAATTTAAAGTTGTGTGGAATAACCAAAAATTGTTCTAGAATCATTCCAACTTTATCAATATGGTATTCAAACCACCCCTCAACTTCAGATTTTTTCAAGTTGCATCTTCTTGGTCATGTATTAAGCAATCCAAATCTGGTACATATCCTGCTTCTTTCATATGCCAAATCAACAAATCCAAAACTCCATACACCCACTTTATGTGAGAACCCATCTTATCTCCAACAACAAAACTATAAACCTGGTCTCTTACCTCAATCCAACTCCTCCCTGCCTCTTTGTTACTCCCCATCCCTCTCATCAACTTCCTCATATTTGCATACTCCCCCCACTTACCTTCAGCTGCATATATATTTGACAGCATCACGTAAGTCCCCACCATATTTGGCCTCAAATCTAAAATCCTACGAGCTGCCAATTTGCCCAAATTCGGAAGCTTATGTGCTTTACAAGCTCCAAGAAGTGCCCCCCATACAGACTCATCAGGTTTAAATGGCATACTCTCTATTAGCTCATAAGCCTCCTCAACTCTCCCTGCACGCCCTAGCAGATCCACAACACAGCCATAAATCTCCTGATCTGGAGTAATATTATAATCACCCACCATTGATTTGAAATACCTCAAACCTTCATCTACAAGTCCAGCATGGCTGCAAGCACTCAGAACTGCCATATACACAATCTTATCAGGTCTAATACCAGACCTGATCATCTCATCAAACAATTCAACAGTCTCTTTTCCATATCCATGAGCCCCATATCCAATCATCATAGTAGTCCAAGAGACCAAATCTCTGCAAGTCATTTCACTAAAAACTTTGCGTGAATCACTTATGCTCCCACACTTGGCATACATGTCAATAATTGCATTAGCCAATGCCAAGTTCCCGTCAAGGCCTCTGCGAACAATTCCTCCATGGACCTGTTGTCCGCAATTCAATACTGCTAAATTTGCACAGGCAGCTGTAACACTGGTAAATGTGAAGCAATTTGGACTAAAACCTTCTGACTCCATTTGTGAAAAGATATGTAAAGACTCAGTTGAGTCCAATCTTTCATAACCAGTTATCAAGGTATTCCATGTTATTAAATCCTTCTCATTCATTTCATGGAAATACTGATTTGCCTCCGATAAACCACCACACCTGCAATACATGTCCAGTATAGAATTCATGACAGGAAGATTGGTATCGAACCCATGTGTAATTACTGCTGAATGTATTAGCTTGCCCAAAGTGTATGAGCCGATTGAGGTGCAAGCTCTAACAGCAATTGAAAAGCTAAATGAGTTGAGTTCTGCTTCCTCCTGTTTGTCAAATAAATTCAAGAACTTAATGTATACTGTGAGATATATAAAGCTGAATTCTTTTTAAAAATTGAAACCTTTTCAATTGTAGATACACAATAAAAAGTGAGCTTTGGAACCCAAGCGTTTTCATAGAATTTGAGGTTGTTTCAACTACTTACCAGCAACATTTGCCTGAAAACTCGAAGCCCACCATAGCCATCACCTCTATGAGTGTAACCAGTGATCAAAGTAGTCCATGAAACAGCATTTTTAACATCTATCTCCTGAAAGACCATGCATGCCTCATCCATGCTAACACAACACGTAGCATACATATCCATGAGTGCATTATTAACATACATAGACTCCTTCATGCCATGCTTGATGGCCAAGCCATGGACCAATGCCCCATATGAAAGAGCCTTCATGCTCTTACAACCCTTCAAAGCACTGGACAAAGTAAAAGCATTTGGCTCCACTCCATTCCTTACCATCTCACAGAACATAGCCCATGCATGGCTGTAGTGGTTGCAAGACGTGTACCCAGCAATCATGGCAGTCCATGCAACCACATCTCTCTCAGGCATTTCATCGAACAGTATCCGGGCCTCTTTTATCAAGCCCCTTTCAGAGTATGATTTGATGAGGTTTGTGGCTAATACGGAAGGACCCTTTGGTAAAAAAGGTGTGTTCGATTGGGCGGTGGAGTTGTGGGCCCATTGAAGGGAGTTTCGGATAATGGGTGGGATTGCATGGAAATCAGCCGTAGAAAGTAGTCTTTTAGTGCTCATAATTCCATGCCAAGTGAGGACCCAAAAATGCGACTGTAACTGAAGTTTTTATAGCGGAAATCTGGGCATTCCAAGAAGGTCTTCATCAAGTTTTTATAGTTTGGTCTTGCTGGTTAGTGAGTTCGGTTTGTAAGATAATGGGTCTGTAAGTCTGTTTCAGTTTATGCCTTTATGGTGTGTTCCTGTTGTGGTTGTAAGAGCATTCCTTTAAAAAAAAAGTCATTTTGACAAAACAAAAGTTTTTTTTTATTTTTTGAGTAGCGACAAAACAAAAGTTACTTTATTAACTTTGCCATTTTACAAAATCTCATTTTCTATTTTAAAATTCACCACATTAAATAATAATATCATCCCATTAAAATAATACAAACAACGAAAAAAGTGAAAATCCTTTTTTTCATTCATTTTACATGCTGTCTCTCTCCCCGAAGCACTCTCTTCCTCCCCAAATTCATTTCACAGTCTCTTTGAAGCTCTCTCCTCCTCCCCAGTTCAACTTTTTTTCTTATCAAAACCCAATAGATCAAACACAAATCAAATATCAAACACAAACCAAACATCAAAACCCAAATTAGCCAAACCAAATCTAGTAGCAAACCAAGTTACCAAACATATCAAGCACAAATCAATAGAAAATCAGCCCAGCAAAGCCAAGCCATAGCCACCACCCACAACCCATTAATCAATCAAACAAACTCACGACCCAGCCTGCCACCACCAAAAATCAACCCAAAATAAAGAAATTTTGGTTTAATCAATGCGAAAATGAATTTACTTGAGGTGTTTGGCTGAAAAATGCAGAGAGGGAGAGCTCAAAACAGAAAAAAAAAATGGAGGATTTACGGACCCAACCACCGCGATCCACCGCCACAACAACTAGCACCATCACGATCTGCCACCACCATCTGAATCCTCAGGAATCACAACCACGACCATCGAAGATAGAGGGACAAAAGAATGGAGAGATGCCTAAGAGAGGGAGGAGAGTGACGAGAGTTGCCTGAGAAGAGAGAAGAGTGCAAAGAGAAAAGAGGAAAAAACAGAAAGGAAAAAGGGAGAAGGACCACAGTCATATGAGAGAGAAAAGGGAAAAAGAGAATAAAATAATATTAAATATTATAACATACTTGGCCGCACCATCAGAGCATTCTCATCAGCATGACAGCATTCTCAAAAAAAAAAAAAAAAAAAAAAAAAAAATCATTTTGACATTTTAGCACATCATTTTATAATTCACCATTTATCGCATCTTCTATTCTTCAATTCTATACATTAAAATAACATATCCAACATATTAAATAATATTAAACAAATTCCAACGTATTAAACTACAATCACAATCAACCTCCACAAACTACTAACGACAACGACAAAGGCAAATCACCACCAACAGCAAATCAACCTCCACAAATTACAATCACAATCACTGGATCTCCAACAAATTCCAAATCCAAAAACCTCAATAAAAGAGAAAAGAAAAAGAAAAAGAAACTCAAAATCTTCAACAAACACTGCCGGCCCACTATAGCCACAAACACCGCTGCCCATTACAGCCACAAACATCGTCGGCCCAAAACTCAACCAACCACCGCCACAACCACGACATCACTACCGACCCAAAATCCCAACCCAACCGATCAATCAATGACCCAAAACCACACATCAAAACCCATCCCAAATCTCACATCCATGACCCGATTAAGAGATCTGAAGGTCAGCGGCGAGGGTTGTGGAGGTTGACGGCGAGGTGAGGCAGCGGGAGATCTTGAGCAAAGATGAGAGAGATCTTGAGCAAGGAGGACTGAGAGGGAAGAGATAGAGAGTGATGGAGAGAGAAGAAATGAGAGAGAAGAGAAAAGAATAAACAGATGAGAGAGGAGAGAGAAAAGAGAATAATAAAGTATTAAACCAAAATAGCATTTCTATTCGTAGGCTCTCATATTTAAGAGCGTACTGTAGCATGTCTCAAAATTTTGAGACATTTAGCACACCTCATGATGCTCTGTTTTTGGTGTTTGGTGTGCCAAATGCCAAATATTTGGTGTTTGGCACACCTGATGAAAATGCTCTAAAGATGGAACTTTATTGTAGCATGTTTCAAAATTTTTTTTGACATATAGAACATCTAATGAAGGTAGTCTTTTGGTGTTTGGTGTGCTAAATACTAAAAAATTAGCATTTAGCACACTTGATGAGAATGCTCTAAGGGAGTTATTATGAAGTATAGGCCCCATAGAGTTACCAAATCATTAGTGGACCCCTCAAGTTTGTGTTTTGGGCATTTGTGGTCACTGATATTCTATTTTTTAACTTGGCTAGGTGGTTGGTCTAGTGGTTCATAAGGTCTCATGATATTCATGAGATTTTGGATGTGAAACTTTTTGTCAGCATTTTAGGGTCACTCTTATAGAATTCTTCTTTATAATAATTTAGTGCGTGGGAGACAAGTGGGAACTATATACACCCAAGCTCGTTTGTCAAAAAAAGAAAAAAAGAAAAAAGAAAATGCCTATCAAACTCTTTTTTTCCTTCTTTTTTGAGATTTTTTCCCCTCATCCTTATTAACCGTAATAACCCACTTTTGTTGAATTAGATATATTTTGTGGGATATCATGCACCACACATCCACACTCATTTTGCTACTCATGCAAAATGAGTAGTGCCCCAATATAGCCTAATGGCTTAAGATTGTTTGACCCCAATTTTGCAATTTTGAATCTTTGATGGTTGCCGATTCATTTAATTGATCCAAAACATAAACAACCCTCTTTAACCCCATTACAGACTCACCTCTTGTGATGATGCATGGGTTGGTTTATGGGTGGTACTTTGCTATACAACATTAACATCTGTGGCCGGAGGGGTAACACTGATGTGACAAACAGAACCATGATTTCATGCTAGAATCCAGCACAAGGTTTGTACCAAATTAGAATGCCAAACTTGGGAAAGGAACAATACCCAATTGTATTCTTGACCAACTTGCAGGTTGAGCATTGCTGGGAACACAATCTTTTACATAACTTGTTGAAGTGTGAAGCCATGAATGACCTTATTTCTAATATATTATGTTTATTATATACCAATAAGAACATGACCCTATTTCTAATATATCAGTTTTATTATATGCCAATCACAACATGCTACCTTATTAGTTATAAACATTGTCACTAATAGTATTGATGTTCATATTGGCTTTGAACAACCAGAGTAGACTTCAGATAGTACTCTTAAATACAACTCTATTTGATGCTTAAAGAGGTTTGCAGGCATCTAATCTTAAAGAGGCTTCTGAAATTAATTTATGTTGCAGGTTGAATGATTAGGAATAAACAGTACCAGAGCACCCTTTTCACATGCAGAAAGAAATTGCTAATACAATACAAGAATTTACCTAAAGGAATTTACCCTTTTCATTAGCCTTTTGCTTTGGTTCATGAAGTCAAACTATGCTTCCAATAAATTGGTAATTCTAAACAAAATCATTAAGAATGCCTAATGATAGGTTACCAAGTTGAAATGATTACTGAAAATTGCAATTTGTTTATCAAAAAATCATCAGTTGACTTCCACTGCTACAAGAAGCAGAGTCCTTCAGATGTAATGCAATCTCTCCTGGTACACGGGATGCCTTCTTGATTTCTCAAGGAATCACAAGTAAAGCAATTTCATCAGAGCCTGACATGAATTAATGTTTAGCCAACCATCAGTATAATTCAATACCATATATATATATATATATATATATAGGATTGCTTGGGCTAAATAGGGATTAGGATCCGGTGCAATTCCTAGAGTATTGCACCGGGTGCAATTCATCCAAATCCTTTATAAATTTTTTACACTTTTCATTTTTGTTAAGTTTTACTTTTTACTTTTCTTAATTTTTTTCTTAAAATTTTTGAATCAATGATTAAGATGGAAAGTTACTTTTTGCAATTATCGATCTCAACCGTTCATAGGAATTGCATAAGGTGCAATTCTTAGTTCTTACTTAACTTGTGCGAGGTCAGAAACAAAATATTAGAAGGAAAAAGAATCATTTAGGTTTAAAAAAGTGACACAGTCACTCCCTTCCCATTGCATTCACACACACATGTAGTAGTCAAAGTCAATTCTTATGATAGGTGGGGCAGCTTATCAGATATTACTTTTGGATCAAAGAATCCCAACAAGCTGGCCAAGGCTTTTGGAAATTTCATTGGGGTTTACCTCTTTTCAATTCTTTTAATTCACTTTATTTTGACGAGTTTCCAAATTTTCCAAATAGGTGGATTGTGGCAGAGTTCAAAAATAATTAATGAAATTCAAGTTTTAAAGAGAAAATCTTGGAAAATAACCGAACTTTGTACTGCCATTTAGCTCCCTGCCCAAAAATCTAGAAAGCATGGTACGGCTCCAGGGCTGCCGCACCTGACACTCGGTGACGTGCTGATTTGCTTTTTTTTTTGGGCTGAAGCCGGCCTAAATCTGCCGAAATCATTTGAAACTAGCTGAGAAACTGGCCGAAATACATGTTAAAAAATAAAATAAAATAAAATCTTGAGCTGATTTCTTATTTAGTTGTTAACTTATTATTTATTTGTCAAATTATTTGTAGGTTAAACAACTTAAATTGAAATTACTGAATTATTTGTAACTATTATTACTTTTAAATTGGTATATGTTTACCCTTATATGAAAATATATTTAATAATTTGTAAATAAAAATATATTTAATAATACGTTAGTAAACGTATTCCGCCGCACCCGCATACTACTTTTTCAAAAATTGTCGAGTCCCTCACCTGCATCCATACCTGAACCCGAACCCGAACCCGAACTCAAATCTGCACCCATGCTTCATAGCCAAAAATTAATTTTGAGCAAATGGTTGTGAACTTACCTTAAATTATTAATAAAACATTGAGCAAGCCATGCCAAGTTTGCAAAACAGACAACCTCATTTAACGCCAAAGTACAAAATGAGATCAACAAAGGTTCTCAAGTTTCAAGTTTAGAGAAGTCATACCTGGAAAGCCATGATCCATTTTCCATCAATCCAGTCCTGATGTAGCCTTAAGTCAGAATGCTTAAATTCTATTTCCTCATCTGTGTCCCTAAAGTAAACTAAGTATTTTGAGCCACCAAGAACCATAGAAATCACACCCACCCACCACCCATCATTGTAGAAAGCATCAATTTCTTCAAAACGACTCAAACGATCAACAACAAGGGTTTCTGGTGGACATGGCCTAATATGCAGGGTATCAAACTCTACTCTCAGAAAGTCTGAAATCATCATCTGTCCTCAGGCTCTGGTACTGTACAAGGAACTTGTCCTTTCCCGCTGCTTCAACAACAGTTGCAGCAAATCAAGCACCTTCAAAACCATCTTCATCACTGCTAACCTCAACTAGTGTCCCGGCCCCTTGTTAAACATCTTTTGTGTTGTTGCTTTACGCACCTTTGTCAAAATTGACATTTTCTGCAATTCAGTTTTAAGGAAGCTGACCTTGTGAACTACACTCAAAAACTGAGCAAAAGATGACCTCTACCGCTCTACGAGGATAAACAAAAGAATGTATAAAACAAAGTATTTTTTTTTTTTTTTAGAAACAAACACACATAAAAAAGAGAGAAGGAAATAGGTTCTAATAGAAAGGCATTATACAACTCCACTAAAATACCGTGATAACTTTTAAGGAAGGGTAGAGCAAGTTATATTACACACAGGGCCGGCTCAACAACTTTGAAGGCCTTAGGTGAAAATTTTAAGTGAAGTCTTTTTTATATTTAAATATTAATCAAATAATATATATTGAATTTTTTTATTTAAAATCGATTTTTCTTACTTTTTGAGATGGAAAATTACTAATTAAGTTTTTGTTTTTAAGTTCTTCTAACATTTTTTTTTTCAATTGATAATATAACTAATCCACTTAATCTTTCTTGTGACATAGAAGACCTTAAATAAGATTTTGTTAATTTTAATTTTAACATAGCTAGTCCACTTAATCTTTCTTTTTCAAATAAAAATTAATTTATTACATGGTTCAATAAATTAGTGTCACTATAATATAAATGAGTTGATATGATACACATCAAATTATTAATTGGTATGATAATTTATAATAATTGATAAAGTAAGAAAACATGTTGCCCTCTTACTTGGGCAACTAGGCTGTGTAGCCTGTGCAGTGTGCAGTGTGTAGTGCACAACTGTGCTGCTATGCAGTTTGCAACTGTATAGAAAATGTGTTGTCCAACCTAAATTTAATTTTGTTAGGTGAAGTTTGACGATTTTCATTTTTTCCCTTTTTAATCTTCTGCATTTTAGGATACAATTGGGCATTTTTAATGCATTTTATTGACCAATAAAAGTACTTAAAATTTTTTTAATTAAAATATATAGATAAATATATTATATATATAATTTTTTTTTTTTTTTTTTACAAGTTGGGGCTTTCTTTTATTTGGGGGCCTTAGGCAATTGCATCAATTGCATCACCTATTGAGTCAACCCTGCCTACACACAAATATACTCTCTTAAGTAATGTGAGACAATCACTTCTCAAAAAAAAAAAAAAGTAATGTGAGACAATGTATAAAACAAAGTAGAATATGTTAATGAAGAATTTTTTTTTAATTAGTAATTTAATAGTAGTAAAAAGGGACATGTCAATTAAGAAAATACCAAATGGCATGACGCATGACTTCATATAGAATAAAATGGTGGAACATGGCTAGTTTGTTGAGGATCTGCAGCCAACCTCAAAATTTTGGGACTAAGATTTAGTTGTTGTTGTTGTATGCATTCCTTTGACAACACAAATCTGGCATCCGTTAAATTCTCCCAGTCATTTTCTATCTTATCAAAATGACATTAAGGTGATTCAGTGATAAAATGTTATAATAGTAAACTCCTAAGTCTAATACCTGCAATGAATATATTGCTCTTAAGCACTAAAGTAAGTCTCAACTCTCAAGAGTCAAGAAGATCGTCCTCTCCTCTAAAACATTCTTTTGAATAATGTAGACAAGCTGAGGTTGTCATTCTTTTGGAATGGAAGAACCATCATGATTAATAAATTAAAAAATGAATTTTTTTTTTTCTTTCTTGATCATAAAATAGGCAAACGCAGAGAGTGTCAAGTTGACAAATAGCAGAAACCACGACTGTAAACATTTTAAGCCAAACCAAACAAAATCACTACCATTATTAAGAAAGCCCATTAAACAAGGGGGAAAAACCCATTAACCCATCAAACCCAAAGAACCAAAGAAGGATGGATAAAAAAAAAAAAAAAAAAGAGAAAAGAAGAAGAAGAAGAAAGAAACGAAATTCCCACCTCTGCTTATTCCTCCACAAATGGCCGAGTCCCCCATAAACTTATTCTCTATGCAACCTCAAATCCTCTATCCCATACCCGATTTGCTCCCTCGAGTCTCTGACTCTGAACAATACCCTGAAAAAAATTAATCTAAAAAAAATTAATTGATATTAATACCCCGCAATCATGGCAGTCCATGCAACCACATCTCTCTCAGGCATTTCATCGAACAGTATCCGAGCCTCTTTTATCAAGCCCCTTTCAGAGTACGATTTGATGAGGTTTGTGGCTAACACGGAAGGACCCTTTGGTAAGAAAGGTGTGTTCGATTGGGTGGTGGAGTTGTGGGCCCATTGAAGGGAGTTTCGGATAAAGGGTGGGATTGCACAGAAATCAGTCGTAGAAAGTAGTCTTTTAGTGCTCATAATTCCATGCCAAGTGAGGACCCAAAAATGCGACTGTAACTGAAGTTTTTATAGCGGAAATCTGGGCATTCCGAGAAAGTCTTCATTAAGTTTTTATAGTTTGGTCTTGTTGGTTAGCGAGTTCGGTTTGTTAGATAACGGGTCTGTAAGTCTGTTTCGGTTTATGGTGTTTTCCTGTCTGGTATGTTGTTGTAAGGGAGTATATTATAAAAGTATAGGCCCCACAGGGTTACCCAATTATTAGTGGACCCCTCAAGTTTGTGTTTTTGGGCCTTTTGGGGTCACCAATATTCTATTCTTTGCAGTAACTTTGTCCAAGAGGTTATATAGTGGATGCAAAAGCCATTGTGGATGCTGTACAGAATAGTCAATACGATAATAACTTAGTTTCCCATATTTTGGATGATTGCAGACAGTTGATCTCAAGATTTAACCGGATCAAATTCAACCACTGCTATCGCCAATCAAACCGCTGTGCTAATGTGCTACCTAGGATGGCTGCTTACCAAAATTCTGATTTTGGTTATTTTGAATGTCCGCTTGTGGACGTAAGAAATGTTTTTGAGGAAGATCTCAATGAAATGTATTTGAACAGGCTATGTCCTGATACTGATGTATTTGAGATTTTTTTCCCTCTCATCCAGTCATCCTTATTAATCGGCTGAATAACTCACTTTTGTTGAATTTTATATATATATATATATATATATATTTGTGGGATGTCATGCACCGGACATCCACACTCATTTTGCTAGTCATGCTAAATGAGTAGTGCCCCAGTATAGCCTGATGGCCCAAGATTGTATGAACCTAATTTTGCAACTTTAAATCTTTGATGGTTGACAATTCATATAATTGATCCAAAACATAAACAACCCTCTTTAACCCCATTACAGACTCACCTCCTGTGATGATGCATGGGTTGGTTTATGGGTGGTACTTTGCCATACAACATAAACATCTGTGGCTGGAGTGGCTGGAGGGGTAACATTGATGTTATAGTCAGGAACATGATTTCATGCTAGAATCCAGCACAAGGTTTGTACCAAAGTAGAGTGCCAAACATGGGAAAGAAACAATACCCAATCGTATTTTTGATCAGCTTGCAGGTTGAGCATTGCCGGAAACACAATTTTTTACATAAGTTGTTGATCTTTTACATAACTTGTTGAAGTGTCAAGTTGTGAATGACTCTATTTTTAATATGGGTTATATTAACAGGTGCTCTTAAGACAATTATTAATAAACTATTTTAAGAAAATTTTTATACCATTTTTATGAGAAATTTAAAAAGCTATCTAAACATAAATTTTTTTTTTCCATAGATATTTTCTTAAAATAATTCCCTAACAGATATTCTTAGGACATTTCTTAACTTTTCCCTTCTAATATAACATTTTTATTATATAACAATCACAACTTGCTACCTTATTAGTCGTAAACATTTTTCACTAATATTATTGATGTACACATTGGCTTTGCACAACCAGAGTAGACTTCAGATAGAACTCTTAAAGACAACTCTAGACTCTAGTTAGAACTCTTAAAAGACAACTCTATTTGATGCTTAATACAAAATCATAGGACTAATTTCAGTTGAGTAATACTCAATCACATGTATCTAAGCTTTTTTTTTTTTAAAGAACTTCCAGCCATCTAACCTTAAAGAGGCTTCTGAAATTAATTTGTTTTGCAGGATGAATGATTAGGAATAAACAGTAATAGAGAAACCCTTTTCATGCAGAAAGAAATTGAGAACAGTCACTGACTCGCTGGTCAGTCACCAATACAATACAAGAATTTACCTGAAAGCATTTACATCATTAGCTTTTTGCTTTGGATCATAAAGTCAAACTATGCTTTCAATTAATTGGTAAAGTCTAAACAAATCGTTGAGAATGCCTAATGATAGGTTACCAAGTTGAAAATGACTACTAAAAATTGCAATTTGTTTATCAAAAAATCATCAGTTGACTTCCACTGCTACAAGAAGCAGAGTCCTTCAGATGTAATGCAATCTCTCCTGGTACACAAGGGATGCCTTCTTGATTTCTCAAGCAATCACAAGTAAAGCAACTTCATCAGAGCCTGACATGAAATAACATGCCAACCATCAATATATATATATATAGGATTGCTTGGGTTAAATAATACTATACATGTGCAAGGTCAGAAACAGAAAATTAGAAGGAAAAAGAATCATATAGGTTAAAAAAGTGACACAATCACTTCCTTCCCATTGCATTCGCGCAAGCATGGAGTAGTCGATTCTTAGGATAGGTGGGACAGCTTATCAGATAATACTTTCAGATCAAAGAATCACAACAAGCTGGCCAAGGCTTTAGCAAATTTCATTGAGGTTTACCTCTTTTCTATTCTTTTAATTCACTTTATTTTGGCCAGCTTCCAAATTTTCCAAATAGGTGGATTGTGGTAGAGTTCAAAAATAATTAATTAAATTCAAGTTTCAAAGAGAAAATCTTTGATAATAACTGAACTTTGCACTGTCAATTATTTAGCTCCCTGCCCAAAACCTGAATTTGACCAAATGGTTGTGAACTTACCTTAAATTACTAGTAACATTGAGCAAGCCATGCCAAGTTTGCAAAACGGACAACCCCATTTAACACCAAAGTACAAAATGAGATCAACAAAGGTTCTCAAGTTTCAAGTATAGAGAAGTCATACCTGGGAAGCCATAATCCATTTTCCATCAATCCAGTCCTGATGTGGCCTTAAGTCAGAATGCTTAAACTCTATTTCCTCATCTGTGTCCCTAAAGTAAACTAAGTATTTTGAGCCACCAAGAACCTTAGAAATCACACCCACCCACCACCCATCATTGTACAAAGCATCGACTTCTTCAAAAAGACTGAAACGATCAACAACAAGAGTTTCTGGTGGACATGGCCTAATATGCAGGGTATCAAACTCTTCTCTCAGAAAGCCTGAATCATCATCAGTCCTCAGGCTCTGGTACTGGACAAGGAACTTGTCCTTTCCCACTGCTTTAACGATAGTTGCAGCAAACCAAGCACCTTCAAAACCATCATCATCACTGCTAACCTCAACTAGTGTCCCCTTGCTGAACATTTTTTGTGCTGTTGCGTCACTAGCCTTCACCTCCTTTGTGATTGACATGTTCTGCAATTCAATTTTTTAAAGCTGACAATGTGAACTACATTAAAAACCTGAGCCAAAGATGACCTCTACAGGGAATGTATAAAACAAAGTAGAATATGCTAATCTAAGATGCATGGGTATGGGTACAGGGACACAACATTTCTTGAAAAACCTAGGGTACAATATGTTAGGGATACGTGTATTAATTACTTATTAAATATATTTTATTTATATTTTTAATATATTATTAAGCATTTATTTTTCACATATTGTTAAGCATATATCAATTTAAGAGCAATAATGCATAATAAAGTGAATCCATTGCCATCAATGGATGTTTAGAATACAAACCAAAATCCAAAAAAAAAGTAAATAAATGATAACTAGATAAGTGTTCAACATTGAAACTAATATATAAACAATATAAATGAAAATTTTTACAAGTTTTGGCTATCTCTCACTATCGGGGGTTGAGTTACAATGGTATTCAAGCTATATTACAGGTGTATTCTGGACGTATTAGTACTTTCTTTTCAAGAAAAGAAAAGAAAAAAGACAAGGTATGTATCTGTATCGAGTACGGTACCGGTACGATACATATCGGATACTAGAATATAAGCAAAAATGAAATATCCGTGCATCCTAGATGCTATTAATGAATATTATTAAATCAGATATTATTAATTTTAAGAGCTTCAGGCATTCAACCATTGACCACACACTAGCCAAAGAAAAGGAACAACAATAACAACAACAAAGCCTTAATTCCAAAAATTTGGGGTTGGTATGGATCCTGGATCTCAACAGACTAGCCAAGGTCTGCCACATGTACTCTTTTCCATCGTTCTATTTTATTCGAAGTCATACTCTCCCCTATTTCCTTAATTGACATGACTTTTTTATTTTTTATTTTTATAGATTACCATCATAGTCAACTCCCGAATGAGTTTATTGTTCTCAAGCACTAAAGTATGTCTAAACAATCAAGAAGTTTCTCCTCTAAAACATTCTTTTGACCAATGTAAACAAGCTGAGGTTTAGAAACTCTACCATTCTTTTGGAAAAGAGAAGAACCCTTAAGAGTGACACAGTGATATGTAAATTACCAAATGAAAAGATTGATTTTTGTAATCTTAGAATCATTAGGCAAAGAGTGTCGAGTTTACTCATAACTGAAACCAACTAAATCTTCCTAGAACCATTTAAAATCACCACCACCATTTCAAATAATAATAATAAAAAAAACCATTATTTCCACAAAAATTAAAATTAAAAATCCCAGAACCATTTCCATCAAAACTAAACAAAAACACAAAACACCAAACTGAACCCATCATCGAAAACTTATTAAAAAACACAAACCGAAATCTTAAACCCCAACTGAACCTTCCCACAACCATTTCCAGCCAAATAAAACAAAACCACAACCACTATCCAAAAGAAAAACCAATTTAACCCAAAAAACAAAAAAGACGAAGAAAAGAAAAGAAAGTCCCACCTCTTTTTCTTCCTCCTCAAAAGGCGGAACCCCTCATGAACTCATTCCCTATGCAGCCTCAGGTCCTCCTTCGCAAACCCACTCTTCTCTGAACAAAACCCCGAACCTCCTCCCACTTCCCAGATCACTATTTGGGAGGGAGAGAGAGAGACAGAGATAAAGGGACAGAGAGAGCGAGAGAGGTACTTTTTCTTTTCTTTTTTTGATAGGAAAAAGAAGAAGTGAGAGGTACTTTATGATTGAAGAGAAGTAGATGGTGACTAGCTTTAAATTTATAATGACATTAAAAATTTGAATTTGGGTTGGGCCTCGACTTCCCACGTATATAAGCTAAAAAGCCTAAAATATTAGGTGATTTTTATTTATTTATTATTATTAAAATTAAAGCTGAGATTTTTTACCGTTCATAATTTGATACTATTGAGCGACAAAGAACATTTACATCAGCCTGAAATTTTAGTTAAAATGCATCACATTTTTTATTCTTTCTCTATTTTTATTTAAATATACCTATTTATTTATTATTAATTTTTTACACAAAAATTTCTCCATCTTTTTCCCTATTTTGGTTATACTCTCAACACTATTTGGTGAGGCACAACCTCCTCAGATGTGTTCTTTTTATTTTAAAAAAAAAAAAATCAGGATTTTTAGGATCTTTTCCATCCAAAGGTGTGTCAGTAAGCATGTAAGTTCTTGCATCTTAGAAGAATTGGTTTGACATTTGGCAATAAAGACAAGGAGGCCGTTTGGATTGCGTGTTTTGCGCGTTTCAGTTTCAGCGTTTTGAGTTTTTTTTTTTTTTTTTTTTTTTTTTTTAGCGCATGAATAGTAAAATCACATGAATGTATTGTGCAGGAGACAAAAATCACTGTTCATGCACTGTAGCAATACTGTTTACGCATTTAAAAATATTAAAAATGGGTCCCACAACACTATTCACACATTTAAAAATTATTTTGCTACAGTTTTTTCAGTTTTCAGTTTCAGCAACAATAAGTTCAATCCAAATAGACCCAAGATCATTTAGGTTATGGTCTTTGCCTTTGGGGGTTTCTAGGATTTTATTAAGGGTTTGAGAGATTGAAGTGAAGTTTGAAAGGGGTTGTTAGGGTTTTAGATGAGAACGATTGGGTGAATGAGAGGAAATTGATAGAGTAGCTTAGATTTGAGGGGGGGTTTTTAAACCAATTGTTGAAGTGGTTTTATAAGGTTCCTTAAATCAAGATTAAGAGGGGTTGTTCACGCGGGGGGTGGGGGGGGGGGGGGGGGGGGGGCTGCTTGGGGTGGTTTTAAGGGAGAAAATAATTGAGTGAATGAGACGGAATAAGACTCTCTACCTTCCATGATTAAAATTTACTTTAACCAATAAAAAAACAATTAAGATTTACTATTGCTTACAAAACTTTTAGGTAGCTCAAGCCCAGCTTTCAATGGGATTAGTGATGGTAAAAATACTTAGTTACACCCAAAAGAGGTGAGGGGAAGGGGACTTGTTTTGGTTACTCTATTCCACCACGAATGTATATATACATATTTTGTTTAATATATATCTAAATTATGAATGCAAATAATTTGAATCTTTGATATGTATATATTAATTGTAATTTGTCTTTTTATACATGTATTATTACTAACACGAATAGACTTGTCTATCGTTTTCTTTTAAGATTCTCTAGCCACACTTATCTTTTTGTTTCAGTGTTTTAATTCAATTTAAATTATTTATTTAAAATTTTTATTATTATAATTTCAAGAATTTTATGCAAAATTTATGCCAAAAAACAAAAACCTCAGTCCCTTGAGTTTAACAAGATTGTCTCATTTAAAAAAAAAAATAAAATAAAAACAACAAAAAACCTATCTCTTGTGTGCAATTTCCAAAAAGGCAATGGAGATAATAAGTGCAACTGACGGAAGTGATATCTTGTAATTTGTTTTTATGATGAAACTATAAGTAAGAAATTAAGGTTATTTTCTATTTCTATCCTTACACTGTAAAGATAAATAAATTTATTTATTTAACACAATAAAGCTTCAAAGCTTCTTCTCAAAAAAAAAAAGAAAAAAAAAAAAGCTTCAAAGCTATTATTATCACAATCTCTACACCACTAATTGAGAAACAACTAACAATCCTTCATACTCCAGTCTCTTATAAGTCCTTCATTTACGTTTTTCATTCTCCTTATAATTATTTAGCCACAAAATAAAAATAAAAATAAAAATCCACAAATACAAACTCTTTACTCAAGTCATTTAACCCATAACTTGTCAATACCACTGCAAAAGAGTTTTATTCAACTTTATTAATGATAAAAGATAGAAAATTTTATTAATGATAAAAAGTATGTACAAGACAAATACAAACAAGTGTAACTACAGCAGCATCTTTACAGAATATAAATCTAGTAGTTAAAACATATACAAATATGGACTGATTCTTTTGACTTCCAACGACAATTAGCTGCTGCTGGGCATGGGCAAAGAAATTCTGTTTGCTTTCTTATAATCTTGCAACAGGATTTGAGCCATATCCAATATTTGTTGGAGTTGGGTATTTTCAAAGTAATGTTTATTCATAGAGTTCCAAATGGCCCACACCAACATAGCTAGCCCACATTTCAGTATCTTCAATACTGCACTCCACGCAATCTCAACTAAACAGACCAAAGAGGTCAATATCTGTATCAGTAGGCCATTCTTGTATTTTGCTTCTCACCAAAGCCCAAACATTTCTAGCTAACGGGCATGACCACAATGCATGAAGCGTCGTTTCATCCTCCTATTGACATTTTGATTATTCTACTATCTTCCTAGATCGCAAATTTTGAAGAGTAGCCAACGAATTAGAGCATTCCACGCCACACACAATGTTTTACTTTTGGTGGAACATGTAGCTTCCACAGTTTCTTCCATATTCTTCTATCCCTTCATGCCGAAGAGCTTTCGCCACGCATAGAGGAATTAGTTATCTTGACAGCCAACTTATAAGCCGATTTTACATGTTTTTTCCTCTCTCGATAATGAAGATGGAAGAACTGTTTGACATATAGCTAAGCCCAAGCTGGTCTGGGATGATTTAATTGATTGGTATCTACTGCAAGTTTGGTGTCTTTAAAGCTATCTTTTGCAAGTTGGTATGAGGCCTATGGGCACAACCGGAGTACGAGGAATGTAGTCAGTCTGAGCAGGAAAGCTGCTTCTGTTGAGCCTTGTTGCTTTGCCTTTGTTAGGTCTGCTTGTTTGCTTTTTTATTTTTGTTTTTTGGATGCTGTCGACTGGTTCATAAAAAAAGACATCATAATATATCTTTAACTCTTCTGATTGAATAAGTTCAAAGACAAAATTATAGAGAAGTTTTATATCCATAATAAATTTTAGGTGGTAAATAACTTGCTGTTACTAGTGGGCAAGAAAAATATTATTAGTGGTGGGTTTTAGATTAAACCAATAACAATCTACCATGTAAAATTTTTGTAAAAATATTGTGATGGTAGCATTTCTTTTAATAAATAAATAAGTCAGAAAGTACAAGTCTTTAAGATGTAAAATTAGTTACATTGAAGGAAATTATGCACTTTTTATGATGGGACCACATTTTATCTTGATCAAAATGTCTAACTTTCTATCAAACCTGATGAGGATGGCCTAAATGAGCCTAGTTTATTAACTTCCTTCTTTCTTTCTTTTTTTGGCAATTTGAGAACCATTTATAAGATATGTGTGCTTGTTTATATATATATATATATATTGTGAGGGTAAGATAGCCGAGCAAAATATTGGGCCGTGGGCCGCGCTCGAGGATGCAAAGGAGCCTAAGGATGGTCAAGCAATAAGAAGGGCATATGGGTTGATGGGCCGAGGACAACGACCAATAACAACGGACAAGTGATGTCTCTCGAGGAGCCAGACTTTCTTGGGAGGCGATGTGAGAGTCTGGAGCCTGTACCTAGAAAATACCGTGCAAGAGGCAACCTTACTTTGGAAGATAAGTTTTAGAGGAAGGAGTCAACAGTGAACTAAGAAATATCTGAGAAGAAGATTGCTACCACCATATTAAATGTTCTGCACCTAACCAACTAGTTGCATTTATGTGGAAATGACGTCTAAACAGTGATATTCAGCCTTACAGCTACACACAGAGACTCCAGGAAGGTTCTAATGGAACAAGTATCCAGGAGATCATCTACACAGTCAACAGGTGGAAGGCTTTGGAAGATAAGTTTTAGAGGAAGGAGTCAACAGTGAACTAAGAAATATCTGAGAAGAAGACTGCTACCACTATATTAAATGCTCTGCACCTAACCAACTAGTTGCATTTATGTGGAAATGACGTCTAAACAGTGATATTCAGCCTTACAGCTACACACAGAGACTCCAGGAAGGTTCTAATGGAACAAGTATCCAGGAGATCATCTACACAGTCAACAGGTGGAAGGCTAGGATTGAGAAGAACATGACTATATAAAGAAAAGACTCCCATGAGAAAGGGGGCATGACAAAAAAAAGGGAAAAAAGAGAGAATTCTTTGTACTTGAGAGAAAAAAGTTTGAGTTAATATAAGAATAGTTCCTCCTCGAACTTGACCTAGGATCATAATTCCACTCAAGTTGTGTTTCTTTTATCTTTCTCACATGATCCTAACCTATCATGTCATGTACTTGATTTATTGAATTCCTTCCCTATAAAATCCATTCTCAATTACAAATATATATTGGTTTGGGCTTGTTGGGCCTTTATCCACACTCTTTGGGTTGAAGGTCTTGCACTAGTCCTTATATATATATATATATATATATATATATATATATATAAACTAAATACGTTTACTTTTGGTTGACTATATAAAGTTTTTCCTTATAAATTTTTGAAATATCACAATTTTACACATAATTATTCTAATATTTAATAAAAATTAAAATTTATTCTATATTTACATTTTTTTATAGGATTCCATTCATTAAAATCAGAGCACATTATATTTTCTTTAATATATAGTATTATATATAAATATAATTATAATAAATGCATAATACTATAATATATAATTCTACATAAAAACATAAACATAATAATTCATATTAATAGATATCAAATTTCATATTTAGAAAAAAATGAAAATAAGAAAAAATCATATGATGTGTAACTTTTGTGTGCATTGCAGGGGTTGCAGATTAGTTAAGAAAAAAGGTAATGTTACACATACTACAATTTTTATTGCCTAGAGGCTAGAAGGCTAGAATTCACAAATTGATTTGTTACCAATCATGAATCATCAAAACACATGTAAAACATTTATTTATTAAGTGGTTAAAGTCCGCCAATCATAACATATCAATTTGTAACCGTGCATTATATAATTAAATTTGTAATATTTTCAGCATTTTTATAAGAATAAATCATAGTTTTCACATGATCTTGCATTAAATTTATTTATTTCCACAAAATGGGATGCGGGAAAGCCACTTAAGGCTTGGGCATAACGATTAACAAAAACATAATCTAACAATAAGAATATATTTTTTTGTTGCTTTAGTTATGTTTCCTTTATTATATACTTGACTTGGATTTGTTGATATGATATATTCTTTGCTTGTACTTACCTGTTACTCAAATTGTTTTTAAATTTAACGGCTTCTCTTAGTAAATTTACAGATGATCAAAAGGAAAGTTTCTGGGACACCAACTGGGCAAGCTAGTGCGACTAAATCACATCTATTCAGGTATGAGCTCTTTCAAACCACCTCTTTTTTTTCTTCCTCAGAAGTTTGAAATGAAGATCAACTGCCAAATCTAGTTAGAAAATTGTAGCAGGATTGTTAAGCAAACTCTGATGTTAAAAGTTTTTCTTTGGAGAGACATAGTAGTATATATAAGTGGAGAGTCGTGCTAGCTTAGTCCTAGATCCGATCATGTGTAATGCGGTATACCTCAGAATGGAGCATTGTACAAAAATTGTTTTTGATATTCTTAAGGTTGGTTAATTCTGTTGCCCACGGCTAGCTAGCAAGTTATAACATCAAGGTCTGCTTTTCTTTCATATTTTAAGAAATATGCTTTTAAATCTTTATTTTTATATTTTTTGTGTTTTTAAGTATTAATGGTGAAAGTACAAGAGTATGCTACGAAGTTTACTCAAATAAACTGTAGAAGGGTAAAATACTAACTTTTAAATTATAAGTACACAACTTAAATTTTAAGCGTACCACGTATGTATATATATATATATATATATATGGTAATTTGCCCTAATTTTTAGAATGTTTTAAAACGCACTCATTAATGGCATTATTGTAATGAATGAGACTCCACGTTTTCCCTGCTTTATCGGTCTTAAAAGGTGTTCTGCTTATGAACTTAATTAATTACGGTGTCTTTACTAGATAAGTAGATATCTGAATCCCTATAGGCGTGTTGCCAATACTTTGGCTCTGTGGCCATTTTGTAATTGCCTTTTGTTGTTTATACAAGTACCTGATTAACAAAAAAAAAAAAAGATATCTGAATCCCTACGGCCAAATTGTACCTTTAGTCATTTTCCTTAAAGATCTGTTACATCATTGGTTGTGACTTGTGCATTTACTCCCAACAATCAGTGTAATTATTTCCTCCTCCACTTTTTCTTTTTATTTAGGAGGCTTTGAGGAGGAAGTGGGATTAGGCTTTTAAATTTTAATAGATTTATTTGATTGAATTTTGGTGAATCTGATTGACCTTACAAAAATGGTATTTTCTCTATGTTGTCGTCTTTTGATTAATATTTGGACCTTTTTGGCTAGGGTTTTTGTTCTACTTCTAGGTTTTATTGATTGCTTTGGTTTGCTTTCTTTATGTATTTCAGTTTTCAATGATTGCATGTATTTTACATTTGATTATTACATTCATTTAATTACCTATGCTTCTAGGTTTTACTGATGGCTTTTGTTGTTGTTTTTGAATATTAATGTGCAATATAAGTGCTTCTCCTTGCATAAATTGGGAAAGTACAAGAAACATCTATTTGTCTTCTTTTGGTCAAACTAAAGGAAGTTGTATTTTAGTATTTTCATTTGCTTCTAGTAATGAATTTGTATGCCTAGCTAGATGACTAAGAGCAAAAGAGCATCGAAAAATGTCTACAACTTGTTGAGGATATAGAGTGATATACGTCACTTGCGTCTGCATTTCCAACGACCAGCACTCATGCGACTCATGTCCCGCATGTATCCACAAATGTTATAGAAAAATTTTAGCTAAATAGTGTACCCCTTAAATTTTCCCCATCAAGATGTACATTAATAACATCAGGTAGCAAAACTATATTTGCTCACTAATGTCAGTTATTCAAATGTGTTAGAGATATATTAGACATATTAGTCTAATGTAATAGGTTCAAGTCCACTCCTATTTATACTAGTAGTTTAGGATTTAGTCGCCTATATATACTCATATTAGGATTTATTGTAACATAGGTTATTGTACTACACTCTTATACAATAAAGATGTAGTCCTTAAGAGTTTCCTCTGTGGGATAGGTCAACAAGGTTGAACCACGTAATCATTGTGTTTCATTTTATGTTTTCCCTTCTGCATCTATTCTAGCATATACAATATGGTATAACACATCGTATTGCTAATATATTTAACATGATATCAAACCCAAATTGTGTGTTAGGGATGTTTGGAAAATTTTAGTATTAACTAGTTTTATTAGCCTTTTTAAAAAGTGAAATAAAATAGTATTAGCTAGTAATTTTTTTTTTTTCACATTGCTAGACAGGGGAAAAAGGAAGGTAAAACAGAATGGACCCTGAAGTGTTCCAAGCTGCTTCCTCCGGTAATTCAAGTTTCTTTGAGAATTTATCAGAATCCAAGTGTAATACCCTTCAACGAGCGACAACAATCGAGAAGAACACTGTTCTTCATGTTGCACTGCGATTCAAAAACTTTGAGGCTGCGAAAAGCATAGTTAATTCAATTCCTGGCCTTATGTATAAAACAAACTCTAAAGACAATACTCCTCTACATGTTGCTGCAAGGGTAGGAAAACCTTCAATGGTAAAGCTTCTAATAGACCATGACAAAAAACCAGATGTTGAAAGAGGTGGTCGGAAGCAGCTTTAAACATGGTGAATCAGGATGGGGATACTGCCTTGCACGTTGCTTTGCGATATGATAAGGATGGTCAATTTGAGATTGTGAAAGAGCTCATTAAGGAGGATCCAAGACTAGCTGAGCGTGTAAACAATGCTGGGGAATCCGCACTATTCCTTGCTGTGGATAGAGAACTCTACGACATGGCTTCTCATATCCTAAGTGCAGCTCCAGACAACTGCTCTAATGCTGGAAGGCACGGCATGAATGTCTTGCATGCACTTGTCATTCGCACAAGTAGATGTAAGTGTTGCTCCATTCTGCCCCTTAATATTTTTGCACTTTTCTTTTTGGTTGTCATTCGTTAAATATCACAGCTATATCCAATGTGTCTTAGAGCACTAAAATCAGCCTAGCAGCATTTTTAGTCAAATGTGGTCCATAAAACTACTTTTAACTTACTCATTTGTAGATACTTTTAAATCAGACTCAATACTCTACATCTAATTTTATTTCAAATACTTATTTTATTCATTATTGTTAGATTTATGGTTAAGTGATTAAATTCACCATTTCCTAATAACTTAAGCTTTTGGGAGAATTGGTAATTTAACATGGTATCAGAGCAGGAGATCTTGAGTTCGATCCTTGACTTTACTCTACCTCCCATTTAAATGTTAAATTCCCACTTGTTGGGCCCCCACTTATTAAGTGGAAGTTTAGGCCCACAAGTGAGGGGGAGTGTTAGATTTATGGTTAAGTGATTAAATTCACCATTTCCTAATAGCTTAAGCTTTTGGGAGAATTGGTAATTTAACAATTATTAAGTATTTCTTTCACTCTATATTTCCCACTCTCACTTCCAATCTTCCTCACCGAACATACACACACACACTCTCTCTCTCTCTTCATGACCACCAAACCCCTCTCTCTTTCTCTCTCTTTCTCTCTTCCTCCATGACCACAAAACCTCTCTCTCTTCTTCTCTCTTTCACTGGGTCTTTGAGTTGAGGCTTTTGATGGCTATTTGTTATGACTCTGAAAGCTTGAGTTTGATTTTGGATGGAGGGTTTGATGTTGCAAAATTTGTGGTTGATGGTTTTTTTTTATTGGTTGCCTGATTCAAAGTGGGTGAAGTGGATCAAACAATGTTTTGGTGGTAGGTTGTGGATCTAAGGTGGGTTGCTGCCCTTGGTGGTGGATCGGAGAGAGAGAGAGAGAGAGAGAGAGAGAGAGAGAGAGAGAGTATAAAAATTTTAACATTGACAATGAACAGTACCACGCCACAAGTAGCGATGAATAGTACCACGTAACAAATAGCGAGGTACTGTTCATTGCTAAATTTTCGGGTTAGTTTGAGGAGGCTAATGTGGCTAAATTGTGGGTGTTTGGTTATTCTTTAACATCAATGCTTTTAGAAAATCAATTTTACAAATAATAAGTATGATGTCAAGAAATTTTTCACAATCTTTTCTCACAACTATTGTGATGGTATCTTCAGTGACTACTTTATATGTAAATGATGTTTTTTCCATAGTTATTGATTCCGTTCCGTTCCGGCCAGAACGGCCGGAATTTTTCGTACGGTATGCAAACCGGTACCGGAATACCCCACGTTCCACCTCGAGTCAAATTCCGGTCCGTTCCGGGCCATTCCGGCCGAAATGCAAATTCTGGCCGGTACCGATTTGGCCTATTATTTATAAAAAAAAAAAAAGAAAAAAGAAAGAAAAAAGAGTAAGGTCCAATGGGTGTTGGTAGTTCTTGGGAGTTCTTTTGATGATGAATTTGATCATTCTCTCATGGATGATGATGAGGAGGAGGAGTAAATCTTGTATTTTTTGATATTTAGTTATTGTCTTGTAAATTTTCTTATTGTGTGATGTTAAATTGATGTTATATTGATGTTTAAGACTTAAGAGTTAAGATTAAATGATTTGTATTATTTGATATTTAGTTATTTATTTATTAGAATTGACAATTTTATGTTCAACAAGGATATATATAAATTATTTTTAAGAACCCCGAAACACCCTGAAAACGGTACGCCGAAATCGGCCGGTACCGAAATATTTCATTCCACTGGACAAACCGAAACGGGGTCCGAAACGGTATTAATAACAATGGTTTTTTTCAATCATAATTTGAAATCTGCTATCAAACTGGCCCTAAGTTCTTAAGGAAGAGCTCTCAAAAGCTTATTTATTTACAAACTAAAAGATCTCATTTACAATACTTATACATGGATATTTATGGCCCATGGATTAGCTATTGGTGACGACATCATCCATAACTAACTCACATTTATCACATGTTCAAATATGATTGTTACATATTAATTGCATACTATTATTTTATATATTAAGAGAATTCTTTATATATTAAGAAAATTCAGAAAGTTAGTTATTGTATTTTTACTTCCAAAAATACCCTTGATTTAATTAATCTAATCTTATTCCTTAAAAAAAGAAATAAACTTACCACCGCATACCCTTGGGTGCGATGGTCACTCTATAAGTATAAGTACTTGTAGGATGTGGGAGGGCAAGGGCCGGGGTTCAAGTCTCCAGGAGAGAGCTTCACACACATATATACTTAGATTAGGTTAGACTATAAATTCTATCTTGTATAAAAAAAAAAAAAAAAAAAAAAAAAAAAAAAAAAAAAAAAAAAACTTAAAATGGTAAATCAACAAAAATAAAAATAAATTTTCCTACTACCCTCACACTTCCCACTTCCTAGCCCCACTACCCCATGTTCTACCAAAAAGGAAAGAAAGGCTATCCACCCACGATTCCTATATATAAAGAACAACGGTTCCAAAAAAAATTAAAAAAAAAAGCTAACCCACGTCACATAAAAAAAAAAAAAAAAAAAAAAAAAACTCATGTAGAAACCATTTACAACTTCTTGGAAAAAACTTCTCATTTCATTTGTTATTCTCTACCCTTTCCAATGTTGTGGAATGTATGAGAAAAATTCTAATAACATTAGATCTCAAAGACTTCAAACTCACAATGTTCTTTCAATTTCTTCTTTAATATTTCATCTCATTTCTACCAACACTATCTTCTTCCACACTTACTATTTCATATTAGCCCCTGAGCACGCGCGTGACCCTTAAGGTTTTTTTTGTGATTGGAAGATTTAGTAATTCCAAATTATAATGGATGCAAATTTTTAACATTTATCCTAAAAAATAGAAGAGACTCTGAACGTGTGCTCAGAGCCTATCATTATTATTATTTTTGTTTTGCATGCTATATTTAATATAGCACATGACTTCTACTTCCAGCAACTTTCTAAATGAGTATGTGAAATGCGGCCCTTATAGGCTCTGCTGGCCTTGCTACCATGTCAACCGTCCTGCCATGTGAACATGGCACATGTGCTCATTCTGCTGCACATGACCTAGCCCACCGGCCACCATCAGGCCTTTGGGACACCATTTGACAACCCATGAAGCTAGCCTAGCTAGCATCAACCTCGCATCGTTTACCAATATCTGACAATCCATGCACCAACATTTGATGGCCTTGGCCTGTGTCAATTCCACCTCTAAGACTTACCCATCACGCACCACCATCATAGGATAAGCCCATCTGACATGCCACTTATGGGCCCAGCCATGCCCCTATAAACGTCAAGAAACATATACAAGTCCCCAACTTGGTAACTGACCATGCCATCTACCCAGCCATCATAACCTCCAACCACCTAGTCATGCCAAGGAGCACCTTACCAACGTGGGACAGAACAGTGCTCGGTAAGGATGAAGCCAAATGGCCAATAACCCTGTACATCTCTAAAAATCTGAAAAAGGAATCACATTTATTTTCCTTGCAGCTTTATAAAGTTTATTTTATAAACCATTTATTTTTTATCTAACTTATTTATTTTTTATATAAATTAAACTAATGAAAATAAGCTTACATGTAATAGTAGTATTACCACAAGGTTTTGAATTTCGTTCCAGTGACTTCTTTTAATTGACAATTGGAATGAAATAATTTGGTATTGGTGTGTTCTAGTGCATCATTACGGGATTACGTACTAAATACACACACACGTATATGGGCTATTTGGTACCTGTTTTTTAACAACAGTTTTCAGTGTTTAAATAACAATAACACTTTTGACATGTATTTCTATAATACTCAAATACGTATTTCTGCAACACTGAAAACTAAAACTAGACGGGTCCTATGTTTATAACTTCATATTCATAATATCTAACTAACCAATACAAATTTTAAAATATGATATGAGAATAAAATGGGTCAAATGACAAATTTGGGCTTCAATATTTAAAAAAATCCAATACAGTCTAGAATAGCCGAAATTTGCCCGAAACATATTGGAATTTAGATTAAAATAGAACAAGAATGAAATTTAAAACTTTGATTAGAAACACAATATTTTCATAATAATTTCACAACAAAGCCTATGTGACAAGTTGTTATTTGTTCTCATATGAGCTCATCATATCACTTTTTTACCTATCATTAATAGTTTAACACCTAAATTTTGTTAAAAAATTATTGTGAAAAGTAGGTTGTACAAAAAAAAAAAAAAAATTGCCTAACCCACTCAACCCGACCGAATTGTGTGGGTACATTAAGTGAGGTGGGTAGGTTTGGGGGGGGGGGGGGGGGGGGGGTGTAGCCGACTAAATAAGTGGATTGGATTGAATAGCGGGATGAGATATCTCTAACCCGTCATGACCCAACTTGCAAAACTCTACCTCATTCACCCATCCACTCTATTTCTATCATCTCTTTCTCTTCTTTTTATATTATATATATTTATATATATTTATATATATATACACACATATAGTAATATATTTTCACATATCTCTTCTTGATGAACTCCAGCTGCTATCTCTAAGATTTTGTTATTGATTTTACTATATGTACATGCCTTTTAAGATTATAAGATGTTTTTCTTTTCAATGTGATAAAAATTTAGTATTTGTAATTATTATGAGTAAAAATTGTAATTTTTTTTCTTTCTTTTTTTATTTGAGGCAGCAAACAATTATTCAATTTGTTTGAGTCAATTGCATTTGCCAAACCACTCAATCCGCTCAACCCGCTGGGTTGAAACTGCCAAGATTTTCTAGCTACCCAGTGGATTTAGAGATTAGTAAGTCAGTAGCGGATTAGTTTTCCAACACGTCATTGGCGGGTTAGCTAAAAATATTGGTGTCCATCCACCCAACCTAACCTGTGCACTCCCCTGAAAAGCTTGGGTCCGTAACGTAGATGCATAGTAATGTTTTGCTGGTGTTTAAAACTTATATATGTCTCTGGTATGAAGTATAATTATTTCTAAAGTTACTGCTTTTGATTTATCCAATGCAGTCACCCTAAGAGAATTGAGGAACTACGGAAAAGCATCTGGATATAATCGTTTCGCGATAGGCTTTTTTTGGGTATACAAGATGGTATTTGGTGACTACCCTATTACGAATATCCTAAGTCGTGAATTACAGAAATTTGGGTGGCGGAAATGTCAGCACTCCTTTGGGAAATATTAGAACCATTCCAGGTAAAAAATCTGCCTCAACTCAAGAACTATTTTATATTTTTTGGTGAACTATAATTTCATATTTTTAGGTTATTACATTACATAGGAAGCAAAACCTTTTTTATGCTTGTTCTAGTTATTCAATTTCCCGAATTGAGTGATTTCCTTCTTCTTTTTCTTCCCTTTTTTAGGTTATCACGAAACAAGTCAATCTAATTTATTAGAAAAACAAAAACAAAAAAAATCTAAATACATCCTGTATTCATCCTTTTTTTTTTTTTGAAAAACAAATACACGCATGAGATTGAAGGAAATGAGTTCTAACGCCAAAATACACCACTGAAAGTTTAAATAGCATATAAAACACTATGAACATTTAAACCCCCAATTACAAAATTATCAATTCAAGCTTAATGTCAAACAATATATGTGCAGAAAATGAACATAAGCTAATAATAGAATTGATAAACAATCTAAACCAATTAAAATCACATTCACAGCAGAAATTAAATGGCAAAGATTAAGGGAAAAGAGATGCAAACACAAGGACAATACAATGATGTGTTTTCGAAGAGGAAATCGAAGTTTTCGGCGTAAAACTTCTCCGCTGCCCTCCAAGCGGTTAATAATCCACTAAAGAATGAAGTTGGGATACATGAACAACAGAAGACCTTCCAAGCCTAATTTACCAGTGTACCTAAGCCCTCCAAGCTTCTTGTTCTAACGAGGTTGCGCCGAACCTTTGTCTTCTTTAGCTTACTGGATTCCGCTATAGCGCATAGCATCAACCAATAACCATTGGTCCCTTTCTACTGCTTCCCAAAGTACCAAAAAGCCTTCTCACAGATGTGGTATGGTGAGAAAAAGATTTGGCTAATGAACCTTTCAAGGATGTAACAATGGAGAGATGAGAGTAGAGGAATTTGAAGAGTCTTATATGTAAAGATTGTGGAGAGTCAATCTTGTTTTTCTCTAGGGTTTCTCTATCAAAATTCTCTCTGGAAGCTCTCTATATTTTATGGGTATAAGGGTCTATATATACTGGTGTGTGTTTGGAATGCGAAGAGTCATTTTTCCAAAATAGAGTGGCTGGCGACTTGGCCTCGCGACTTGACTGAGTCGCGAGTTCAAGCTGCGAGCTAACTGAATGGGCAGTTTGGACTTTTGTCCTGTAGTGCTACAGTTGGCATGACGGTTCAGCTTTTTTGCGTGCTTCACTCGTGTGCAACTTCTGGTGGCATGCCAGTCACGAGCCACCCGCGAGATCCAGTCGTGAGTCCCTGCTTCATTGCATAGTCTTGAGCATTTCTTCGCACTCTCTCACACACTATCCTTACATGATTCCTACCTAAATACAAGGTTTCTAAATGCTGAATTACAAGCAAATTTGGCACGGAATAAAGCTAACAAGATGGCTGATTAAATTCAACCTTACAACCACAAATCTCACTCAAAAGTTATGGTATATTTATCCTAATTAGTAATGGTAATTGGATAGTCCAAAATTTTTACCTCTTTTAGAAATATTTAGAATAAAGAAAAGTTAATTGATGCTCTAATAGTGCATTAGTTTAGAAAAAATATTTTAGAAACATTTTATGTGAAAAGTAAAAAACAAATGATTTTTTTTATATAGTTTTTTACGTTTTCCAAGAAAGTGATACCAATTTTTTTTTAAATGATCATTTAATAAATGCCCTAAGCGAACCGTAAAAGAATCCAAAAAAATACACATCAATAATTATATGGTTATAACATGTATGACATCAAAATAATTTAAATAGCACTACTCATATTTTAGTTTTTAGTTATTTTAAATAGTCACACTTTGGAGTCCTTCGATGCACGTTGATTCAAAAGGAAGCTGCATTACTAGAGAGGTTGCCCACCTTAAAGCTTCAGCCTTTGCAGAGAGAGGTCGATGTTTGCCCATTTGGGTACAAGCATGATACCATCTCCCCTACAATCTCTGGCCACTGCAGAAATAATTGACTTTGATTCTCCCACCGTTGCATCAACATTCACTTTCACTGACCCATTACTATAAGTTCATTTGAAATATTAACAAAATTAATAATTATTGTTTTTAATTGTTTCGTTATTTTTCTTTATTGACCACTAGCAGTCTAGCACACACGCCATTGTTTAGTTTGCTTTGCACAATATAAAGACTAAAAATACACTGCATCACCCACCCAGCTCAACCCGTTGCCTAACATAATTTTTTTTTTTAATCTTTTATAATGTCTTGCTCGCTTACTTTTAATGCCTCCACTACCCCAATCCAAATATCCAATGCATGGCCCCATCCACCCCACTCAAGAGACAAGAGCCAATCAACACAACAACATACACTTACACAAAACATTAAAGAAATATAAAACATTAACAATACACAAAAGGACAAACTCACAAACCAATAAAATCAAATAAAGGCAATTAGGCAAAGCTATTCAATTCCAAAGAGAATTAGATTTTTCAGTTCCAAAGAGAAAGAGAGAGCACTGCTCTTAGAGTAGAGATGAGAAAGAGAAAAAGAGAGAGAACCGAAATACCTTGAGGGCCGGGGCGGCAGCACGTTGAGGCCAGGGTCTTGTTGTTGAGTCGCTACTCGCTGACTGTTGAGGACTGAGATTCTTATTTCCCTTTAGGTTAGGAATTATTTTGGTTTAAAATTAATTTGATTCAATAGATGGTGAGGATTCATTGGGTACTTAGTTTATTAAAATTTAATTATTGGGTGGCAGCACGTTGAGGCCAGGGTCTTGCTGTTGCTGAGTCGCTACTTGCTGACTGCTAAGGACTGAGATTCTTATTTCCCTTTAGGTTAGGAATTATTTTGGTTTAAAATTAATTTGATTCAATCGATGGTGAGGATTCATTGGGTACTTAGTTTATTAAAATTTAATTATTATTATTTTTGATGATTTAAAAATCTGTCTAAGTAGTGAGTGAGGCTTGATCTTGGGCTTTTTTCCCTGGGGTCTTTATTGGGCATTTGGGCTTGCTATTATTATAATTTTTTTTTTCAGATTTTAGTTCAAAAAAAGTTTTTGGGCTTTTATTTTTTGCTTGAAAGACCTTGGGCCAAATTATGGACCAAAATTTAATTTTATTGGGCATAAAAAAAAAATTTAGGGTGGTCACAAATTTTTTTAAGGGTAGACAAATGTAAAATTTTAACTAATATTATAATATATATATATATATATTTTTCAGGTCAGGGTGGTCTTGTGACCACACTGGCCTTAACGTGCCGCCGCTCCTAGATTGGGTGGAGAGGAAGGTGTTGGAGCTGTTCTAATACTTTTAAACTAAGGAAATGCTTTGATGAGCCAAGCTCTAATCTCTTTTTGGCTTGGATCTATTCCTTCAAATATTTTTCCATTTCTTATCTTCGACACTTGGTTGCATAGAATTGCACCGAACAGAAGGAGATCATCTCCATTGACTCCCAAGTTTGAACAGATGGAGGATACACAGAAGGAGATCATCTCCCTTGGCTGTTAAAACATAGATCCTTTGTCAATGAGCATATGGTGAAAAGGTGCAGCATCGTTTCCTTCTCTGAATTACACAGAAGACCTAGAATGTATCGACACTTCGTTTGGGGTCATACCCGTGTCGTATCCATGTCATATCGTGTCATACTGGTGTCATACCTGTCATTTCATGTTATAATTTTTCAAAAATTGCTCATGTCGTTGTGTTGTACCTATACCCGTATTCGTACCTATGTCCATGTCTGTGCATCCTAGCAAAAGACACAAATCAATAGGGAGTTTGGTGAATTTTCTAATTTTTTCCCTTGTAGGAAAATCTGCATCAATATTCGGTCGATGCATTTTATTCCATTCATAAATTTTTTTTCGAAACACAGCCCCTTAAATTATCTCTATTGGTAGGAGGGAAAGAGCCTCTGATTAGCCAATAGGCATATTTGACAGAAATTGTACCTAAATTTGCCATTGTTCATATCCAAATATCATTGCATCCACTTGTATATATATGGTGATTTTGGAATTGCCATTGTAGACAACGTCTTTGTTTGCCCCTTCCTTTGGAAAGGGCTTCAATTCCAAAATGGTCTGGGACATATGGGTCCTCCCACACTCTGATTGATCTACCATTCCTAGGCTACAAGCAAGCTTCCTGGGCAATGAGGGCTTTTGTGCCTTCAAAGCTCTTCCAAATAGGAGAGGTGTTGTAAAATAGCAGAAGCTCAAAATTATCAAGATTGATTGTGAAAATATTTTAGGCTTGTAAAAGATCTCCAAACAAATAATAGGAACGAAGAAAATTAATTCAAAAGAAAATAGACATAGAATACTAAGATTTACGTGATTGGCAATAGCCTACATCCACGGGCGATGATGAACAAATTTCACTATAACAAATTTGGAATAATACAAATTGGTGTAGAGGCACTCTCATAAACCCAAATCCCAAATACACCCAATTAGCTCTCTCTCACAAATACAAAACCAAAGAACTAAAGATTCACAAATACCAAATACGAATACCAAATACCAAATGTGAATTGTGTACAAACCAAAGAGAGAGCTACAAATCAAATCCAAAAGTTGCAAAACACCAAGAGAGAGCAAATCACCAAGTCCTAGAACCATAAACAAGCGGCAACAAACCCTCTCACTATTCCAAATTGCAACCCACAAATATCAAAGAACCAAAACAAGAGAAAGTCTCTTTTTCTCACACACTTTCTCATCTCTCTAATTTTCCGTAGTAGCACTATGCTTATATTGGAGACTTGAGTAGGCTAATATCCAAAACCGAAGGACTAGACTTTTTTTCCCACACACAAAAGGAGAATCACTCCTATTCCAAAAGGAATTCCAAATTAAGTAGTAGATAAGACTTTTAATAGAGTTTATTAACTTCAAACAACAGTAACCCAGAAGGAATAAAATTCTTTTATTATCCAAATCCAACAAGGAGTCGAACTTCTAATTCAAACCATATTCTACAAGAGGAGCCACTAGGTGTGGGTTGGTTGAGCTAATTTTGTCTCACCTTATATTTTGCACACGACAAGTTTATGCATGGGCAATCCTTTTCAAACAATGCCCACCAACCAAGCTTGGAAAGGAGGGCTTGATTGAAGTCCCACTTTCCTTTTGAGGCCAGCACACAAAATCACCAAAGCATCCATTTCTTCACACATACCTTTTGGGAATTGGAGAGTTGACATAGAGTATAGCAGGATTGACTAAGCCATATATTGATAATGTGGCTTTACCTGCCTAGGACAGGCTGTTACTCTTCCATGAGCTTAAAGTATCCATATCAGTGGATGCAAAATCTTGCAAAATACAAAATACAAAATACAAAAAAAAAAACCCTTCATTTTACACATTTTGACCAGAAAAACACCTACATCAGTGGGTGTAAAATTGTGCATAAATGCACAATTGTTATAGTAACTGTATATATGCGCATAATTGCTACAGTAATTGTGCATATATGCGCATAATTGCTACAGTAACCATGCATATATGCACGGTTACTGTAGCAGTTGCACTTAATATTTTAGTAATTTTTTCTCTCTCCTTGTCTCTAGTTGCTCTCACTCTCACCTTACTCTCCATTTTTCTCATTTGATCTAATCATCAAACCAACAAATCACTTAAACCACTACCACCGACAAATCATCACTTGATCAAATCATCTCTCGCTACTGCCGCTGATCAAATCATCTCTCACCACCACCGCTACTGATCAAATTGTCAGACCAGCAATTGCTATAGTAACTGTGCATATATGCACATAATTGCTATAGTAATCGTGCATATATGCATAATTGCTACAGTAACCATGCATATATGCACGGTTACTGTAGCACTTGCACTTAATATTTTAGTAATTTTTTCTCTCTCCTTGTCTCTAGTTGCTCTCACTCTCACCTTACTCTCCATTTTTCTCATTTATCTAACCATTGCCACCGAGAAATCATCACTTGATCAAATCATCTCTCGCCATTGCCGCCATCATCATCCTCGCCATTGCCGCCGCTACTGATCAAATCGTCAGACCAGCAAATCATCACCATTAAACCTTCACTGATCTCTCGCCACGCCTGATCTCTTGCTAATTGCCATGAATGCCTCTCCGATTGTCGATCGCCAATCGCCACGAAGCCTCTCCGATGATCGCCACAGATTTCTCATTGTTTGATCTGTGGGTTTCAGGTTGATTTCTCATTGTTTGATCGTTGTTTGATTTCTCGCCAATCGCCATTGCTATATTTTTTTTCTTTGTTTGATGGTTTTGATTAGTGGGTTTAATGATTTTGATTAGTGGGTTTT
Source organism: Quercus aquifolioides (assembly GCA_019022515.1). Taxonomy (NCBI): domain Eukaryota; kingdom Viridiplantae; phylum Streptophyta; class Magnoliopsida; order Fagales; family Fagaceae; genus Quercus; species Quercus aquifolioides. Next base: position 3,882,547 of record CM032330.1, on the reverse strand, counting down.
GATGATTTTGATATGGGTTTTGATTAGTGGTTTTGGGATTTTGATGGGGGGTTGATGATGGAGGCTGGCTTGATGATGTGTTGTGTGGGTTGATGATGGATGCTGGATTGATGATCGCCATTGCCCTGTTTTTTTATGGTGGCTGGGTATTGAGTTAAGAATGAATATTTTATTGAATAAATGTGTAGAATAGGCAAACTGATGTAGGTATTTTATTGAATAAATGTGTAAAATAGAAAAACATATTTTTTCTTGCAAAATAGACAGAAATTATGCATCTACTAATGTGGATGCTCTTACTTTGTTCTAAAGTCTTTACTTATGGCTATGAGATCATGACTTATTATTGATTAGAAATAACAAACCCCAAGATACTTTGTCTTAGAAATAGCGACACACTTCACTTGGTTTAGGAATTGCTGATAAACACTTTTAGAGGGGAACATACCTGAACTTTCCTTGCTAATTTTCGAGCTAGACCATTCACGAAACCTCTCCAGAGATTTCTTAAGTGAGGAAAGCTCATCCATTTGGCATTACAACAAAGTAGCACATCATCAGCATCGCAAAATTTGGAAATTGGTGGGGCACCTGCAATTTTGGCACCTTTGAGATTCTTAGAGCTAACTTCTTTTTAATCAACCGCATCAACACCTCACTGCGCAAAAAAAAAGGTTGGGGGGACAAGGGGTCCCCCTGTCACAAGCCTCTAGAAGGAGTGAAGTTGACTGATTTTCATCCACTGATACGAAAGGTGAAATTTACCGTGGTTATGCGCATTGCTTGATCATATTGACAAATTTCTCGTAGAAGCTGAATGCTTTAAGGACAACTAGAATGAAGCTCCACTCCATCTTGTCATATGCTTTGATAAAATCCAATTTGATAGCTAAATGACTTTTTTTCTCGGTTCGCTTAAAGTTGTGAATCAACTCTTGGGCAAGAACAACATTTTCAATAATCCACCTGTTAGGCACGAAGGCCACCTGGGTTGCACAAACTTGAGGCCCAACAAAGGTTTTAGCCTGTTGACTAAAATCTTTGCAATGATTTTATAACACACTTTGCAAAGACTGATTGAACCAAACTGGTTGAAATTGCAGCTCCTTTTGATTTGAGAATTAAGGTTATGAATGTTTGATTTAGCTCCTTGAGCATCCATCCATATCTATAGAAACTTTGAAAGGCTAGAATCACTAGACCACGAATTTTATCCCAATAGTGTTTTATAGAATAACCTTGGAATCCATTTGACTTGGTGCTTTTAGTGGTTCATGCGCCATTTCACTTTCT